>JANIJG010012055.1:0-30467 GCA_024611175.1 Megaceryle torquata | reverse complement strand
TAATTAATTCTGGGTTTCTCTAACTCCTTTTAAGCCTGGACAAAAATCAAACCAAAAGTGTCATCCTGCAATAGTCTTCAGCTGGTGACCAAATAGCTGTAAAGACCCAAAACTTAAAAGATCTCAACTTTTTCGCACGAGTCAGCCCAGAAACCTGAATATGAAATTCCTGGATCCCACTTTAGAGCTCTTAAGACAAACTACTTGGCAATTTCAAGCTACTCCTCTCTCTGTGTTGGTGTCTGACCTGTTACTAGGTCATAAAAACCTGGTTTGTTTGTGTGTTTCATTTTGGGTGTGAACTATTCCTGTCCAGAGGAGCAGCCTTCTCGTAGAAGATTCTTTTGTCTGAGATCTGTAGATATAGAGACACATCTGATTTGGTTTATGGGCTATATTCAAAACTCAATTCAAGAACAATCTATTAAAAATAATATTTTTTTTAATATATATAAAATAATTTTTTAAAAATAATAATTTCTTTGCCATTTTCTAGTAGAGATCTGCGTTGGATCCAGCTGAGGGTTTCCCATTAGTTCTTTTCCACTGAGTAAATACCAGTTACTAAACCCAAAACAATTCAAGGGAGAGGGACTTTTTCTTTTAGCTTTTTCAATCACATTTACCAGAACATAGTGTGAAATTATAAAAATATTGTATTTCAATATTTTCTAAGCAAAAATATCCGGTTTTACTTTGAGAACACGATGAATTTTAAAAGGCCACAATTACAAAGAACAATTGAAACTCATCTATTTAACCATTTATTAACCATTAACCACTAGTTTAACCATCTATTCAATCAACTATTTGAAAGGATTTCAACAGACCCACGTGAAGAGGTCTCTCTCAAGCTTCAGCTTGCAGGAAAGCTGATGATTTTGGGTGTTCTCTGTGATTCAGAGAGGGCCATTTGGTGTTTTGAAGCTTCAGAGAGTCTCACGGGATAATACATCTCAGACAGCTCCGGCAGTTACTGGTAAGGAGCTCCAGATCTTGCAAAAACTCCTCAGAGATTTCATATTTCCCCCTTTCACTCCACAACTAAAATCAACCACAGCACGGATGGGAACAGTAGCTCCTTGTTTCATAACCACAACTACTCCCTGAGTCTGAATGAACATTATTTACGTGGCACTTAAGCTACCAAAGAAATGAGCTGAGATGCTGCATCAGACTTGTTTTGCACGTTGAGTTTGGCCAAATACTCCCCCCAGAATTATCTTTGGACACTGCGGAGAGACGCGCTGGTGAGTGGGTGTGGGTGCTTGTGCACCACTGGTGTGCACTGGTACGAACAACCCCGGTCAGCAGGGAGCTGGGCGATGCTTTTATCACACCTTGCACATTAAAGGATGAGAAGGGGCTGTTACTGGTGGCATCTGTCATTTGTTTATATTCTGCATTCGATGTGAAACTGGGCACCCTGGACAAGCTTCAAAGCTCCCTCTGGATGCAAAATTGTAGGTCATCTTCAACATGTTCTGCTGATCCATGAGAAATATTGCATTTTTATTAAATCAAGCCTTCAAGGAACATCCTCCCTGAATTGACAGTGACTACTTAGTCTGGCTTGCAGGAAATAATTGTGGAGCGACAGGCATCTGACAGTGATTTCTCAATGCCTGGGCTGCAGTTTTGTTTTCCTTGGCAGGTTGCGGAGCAGCAGCAGGATATTGGTGTGTGCTTCAGGGAGGCAATTTCTGATTTTAGTCCTTGCCTTTCCTAGGAAAACATTTCTTGATAGCAGAGCTACAAGGTGTGGAAAGAAGTAGACCTTGTCTTTAAGAAGGAGGAAGTCTGCCTGCTCTGCACAGCATGGAAATGAGAGCTGACTAGCCAGTAATACTGGGAAACTTGGTATGTTTATGAAATACGAGTGAAGAAATGCCTGAGAAATTAATACATTCAGTAGCTGAACATCAAGTTCACCTCAGTGGAAGGCAGGGATTTTCCAAGCTTTCTCTCGTGGTCCTGTGACTCCAGACCACATTAAAAGCAAAAGAACCAACATGGAACAGGCTGATGCTTTGATGGAAAAGGGGTGGGCTGAGGCCAATAATAAAAGTTATGTTAGTTCTGTGTCTTGACTCCTGCTCAGGAACATCTGCAATTTTCCATAATAATTTCTAAGGTGGCAGCCTAAGGAGAAGTAACATAAATTAGGCCCTTTCTACTACTGGACTAAACCAGTGGTGGTTCTCTGCCTACTACCACTGCCAACAGTATCACTTTGCCACGTGCTGCTGGTAAGTTTGGTCACGCCAGTGTTGGATCAAGGCCCTGGGCCTGGGAGCTGGAGAACCCCACATCACAGTCAGTAATTTCACTCTGAGGTTCCCAACTGTCTCTTAAAGCATTAAGAAAGCTGCTCAGGGAAACCCTGCTCCTTAAAGGTAGAAAGCACCGAGCTCATCTGCTGGAAGGTGCTGCAGATTTGTGCAGTGTAACCTGGTATTTAACCACAGTGGGTTATCTCATAATCTAAATAGGTCTTTGCAGGTAGAAGACTTTATTTACAGTGAAGAAGTCTTTCAAAACCTCCAGAGATGCTCTTAGGAATCTTAGTAAAGTTCAAGTACTGGAATACCTCAAACAACTACTTCCTACACTAAGCCAGCAGGCAAAGCAATGCAAAAGCCAGAAAGCCAGTAAGAAACAGAAGTGAGGTCAGGGAAGACCTGGAGTTTGTTTCTGGGGAGGAAGAGCTCAAATGCTATCAAAGAGCAGCAAGGCTGCAGCAGGTGAAATAATCCCCCACCCTGCCTGTCCTGCCTGATGCTGGGGTTCTGTCCTAGGCAGGATGGGAGGGCTGGGAATCCCTGAGCTACAGCTGAAAGTTTCCTGTCCAAGTGAGCACCCAGTACAAGAGAGATCCCTGTTTTTCACATTGTCTGCAGGGCAAAGATGGAGAAACAAACACACAAAGAAAGGATGGAGATGGTAAAGTTTGCTTAAGTGTCATGAGACAGAAGTGATGAAAGACCCAGGGGTGAAAACAGGATGGAGACAGGTCGATGCTCAGTTGTGTGATTCCTCCCTCCCGCCCTCTCTCCACTCCACTGCCGGTGTGAGGGTGGAGGATGCTCCAGTTCCCCTGTCCTCCAGACAAGGGCAGAAGGAGTTCACTCACTGACCATGCTCACGAGCAAAAAGCAGACTTGACTTGGGGAAACAGCATCAATTTAATTCAAACACCACCACCACCAATTTACCAATCAAATCAGAGCAGGATAAGAAGAAATACAACTGCACCTTAAAACCACCTTCCCCCACCCCTCCCTCTTTCCTGGGCTCAGCTCTGCTCCCAGTAGCTCCACCTCCTCCCCCCAAGCAGCACTGGGGGACAGGGAATGGGGGTTGCGATCAGCTCATCACCCGTTGTCTCTGCTGCTCCTTCGTCCTCGGGGGAAGGACTCCTCACAGGCTGAGGAGTCCCACAGGACTCACCCACAGGAGACAGTCCTCCATGAACCTGTCCAGCATGAGTCCTTCCCACCCCTGGAGTCCATCAGTAATGACTCCAAGCTATTGCAACATAGCTCCGAGTCCAGCTGCTCTCCCCATGCATCATGTGCCTCACAAAGAGACATGAACCTGTTAAGTCTTCAAGAATTCTTTCACACCTTCTTCCCCTCTCAGGGTCATCAAACCCATTAGCTGTGCTTGCTTTCAAGGACAGGTACCATGGGAAACCAGAGGAGACAGGAGAACTCCAGGGTAACCCACTGAGGTTTTCAGCTGCTGACATGGTTAGAGGTCTTCCTGGTGCTTCTGCAAGCTCATGACACTGGCGGCACTAGCCAGAAATTCCCTCCTGGGGGGTTTAGTATTGACAGGTGCTTTGCATCCTGGGGATACAAAACCAGTTAACGTGCCCTCATCCTGGCATGACCCGCAGCTCTGATTTTCTTTTCTGCCAAGATCAATAGGGTGTCATTCCAGCTAGTAACACCTACAGAGGACAGAGCAGGAACTTAGTATTTCAAGCTGAAACCTTAGGAATAAAAAAAAAAGTTCCATCCTTAAGGCACCCTCTTGATTGTTATCAGATTCATTTCCACTTCAGTTCAAACCAGAACTGCTTACAGTCAAATCTTTGCAATATCTGGATCTATGGATCAACAGGGACAGGGAAAGAGTAGTGCTCATGCTGGAACTGCATACCATGCCAGAGACACGCCTTGTGGCCATAGTCCAGGCTGGAGACATAGATGCTTCATCCACAGCAACACCACCAGCATGATTGGGCTGACTAGCACAGCCCTCCTGGGGAAGAGGCAATAAAGCCACCACTGAAAGAGGATGAAGAGGATTTGTCACACTGAGCAAGTACAGTAAAGGTTTTTATTGCCACTTGTTGGGGAAGTGCCTCGTTCTTGACAGTGATGGAGTCCTTCTGAGCTGAAGATATTTATCCACAGGGATAAATCAAGACTTATTTTACTGAAGACCTGGGGCCTGATCTCAGAGCACAAAGTAACTGAGTGCTCCCAGGTTTCCTCTCACGTCAGCTCAAAACCACCTCAGCCTCCAGCAAAGGGGCTCTGCAGGGAACGGGCAGCACGCTGCAGGGAGTCCTTGCACTTGCAAGGCTCCAGGGGCAGAACCATTGCCTGCAGCCCAGAATGGGGCAAAGACTGGAGAGCTTCAGTGTGCATCACACCAGTTGCTTGCACTTCACTTGTTCTTTATTTACTGCTAATGCAAAGCACCCAGGAGCATGTGTCCTGGCCAAGAGGAACAGCTGCTTTTTTGCACCTAGAGCTCGGGAAGAGGAGCCAGGCTGGTTTCCTCAAGCCTGGTCAGTCCCACGGAGGCAGACTGGTTCCACACAAACACTGTCATCTCTGCTCTTTAGACAAGTCTGGTTTAAGAGTAAGTTGAGAAAGCAGCAGCCAGAGCTGCTGTGGAATCTGAGGCTGCTTTAGCTTGACAGCACCGATGCCAAGTTAGTCATTGTACATCTTAACGTAGGTAAGAGCAGGATCAGGCCCAGAGGAGCTCCATCCTCCTCCTCCCTCCCATTGCCCCATTCTGGGGCTGATACCAAACTTGCTGAAAGGCAGCAAGTGGCAAATGCAGAAGTGCTGAATTGCAGCTTGAAAAATGACAGAGAGTGATTATTGCTGTCCAGGAGAGAAGGATGAATACATCAGCCCAATGTGAGACTCATACTTTCAGGCAAAGTATTTTCATATAGGGCAGAATCTACATCAATTTTCTCAGCTATTTGATTCATAGAAAAAGAGTGCTGAAGAAACAAGGAAAAAGAAAAAAAGATGAAAATAAAAGCTCAGTTATTATCTAATGTGCAGCAAGGTGTCTGGAAGAAGCTGATTCTCAGGGCGTGTTAATAAAAACCACTGGGCTGATGCAGAGGATCTGTTGCTTATTTTCTAGACTACCTCAGCCCATCAGGAAAGGTGAGGGATCTAGTCCAGCACTTTTGCCTAATAGGAAGAGGGGAGAAAAGGTCTGTTAAAGCTTGGATGGTGTGCTGCTACTCAGCCAGAGTGAGCGTGATGGATGAGGTGGTTGCTCAACATCAGGCAGGGTGCAAAAGGGCCTCAGTAACATCTATTAAAGCAATCCATTTTCCCAGGCTCATCTGGCACTCACTCTTTGTCAGCACACTTGTTACCTTTTCCTGATGGTAAATGCTGGGGAACTTCAAGGTATTTGAACAGTCAGAGACGACAAATCCCTACTAAGAAGAAAGTGTAAAACAGCAGGAGAAACATGTCGGCTTCATCCTGAGTGAACATTAAATACATTTCACATTTGTCTAAGGAGACAGTTAATGGGAAAACGGGCTCTTTAATTGAACAGGCTGAGAGTTTCACGCAGCTGCCTGTAACAAACGCACAGGGGAAAGCCATTCTTCTTTCTAGGCAGGGATCCGAGCCTGGGTGAG
Source organism: Megaceryle torquata (assembly GCA_024611175.1). Lineage (NCBI taxonomy): Eukaryota > Metazoa > Chordata > Aves > Coraciiformes > Cerylidae > Megaceryle > Megaceryle torquata. Next base: position 24,550 of record JANIJG010012055.1, on the reverse strand, counting down.
GCAGGAGGGAGCACTTCTACCACAGAATTAACAGCAAATGCAAGTGGCTGGTGGGGACTCTCCAACGTGAGGTTTTTTCCCCCCAATGTGGCTCTATTTAAAGGAACAGAAAGGGGCTGTGGATCAGGCACTCAGCCCCAAACTGGCCTAAAGCAACAGAAAAGCAGTGGGTTATTTTTGTTGTATTTTACAGTCATCTTGAAGCCCGGGGCGTGCCAACTGGTGTATTCAGCTTGTCTGGGTCATCAGAGCCCTCTGCAGAGCGGGTTTTTTCTCTCCGAGTGACTCACTGACAGCATTACTCACCAGGAAGCTGATAGATCTCTGCAACGTGCACTTGTGTCAGTGTTGCACCTTCTGCCAGTCCCCACGTGCTTGGCAAAGAGCAGCTCATTTAACTACACGATCCCTCTCCCAGAAAGCTTCATATTCCTAACCTCTCCACGTCTGCAGCTGTCCCCTCAGCTTGGACTCGTCCCTCCTGGAGCAGCATTTCTCATCAGCCTCTGAAGTACAAGGTGTGGGCAACTGTTGCAGTAAGGTGCCAGCCGTGGTAGCCCAGAAAATATTGACAAAATGTGTCAGAGTTTTTTCTAAAATGTGTTTTACCTGACACATGCTGCACGTGGCCATTTGCAGTTCCATCAATCTTCTCATCTCTGCTTCCATCTCCCCTCTCTGTGCACAACCCTTCAAGCTCGCTCCCCCAGGGCACAACCACTTCACAATCTAAAGAGCATCTAAGATCCTGGGATTAACCTGAATTTTATTTTCCTTTGCTTACCAGAAATGTTGTTCAAACACAGAATTCAGACATGGAAATCTATTACCTCTTAAGGGTGTGCAGCAGAGAATGGTGGGGTCAGCAACACAGCCAGAGCAGTGCACCTGCTTTCATTTTTATCATGCCAATTAATAACATGATAATTAAATGAAGAAAGCCCATTACTGGAGTATCAAGGAAAGGGGCACTTTGTTGTCAAGTCTTCTTCCTTCTGATTCCCATCGCACCAGCTTATTGAACTCTCTCTTAAAAGCAGTGGCTTTTCCTTTGCTCCCCAGGGGAGGCTGTTAGAGCTTCCCTTATCATACCTCAAGGAATCTCCTCATCTGCAACTAAAATTTATACATAACCAGTTTGTTCTTGTTCTGTAGCTTAACTAGCCTCTCCTCCATGGGGTTTTATCTCCCCCATGAACAGCAGCCTCCTGTCTTCTCCACAGGCATTTGTAGCTGAGCAGGCTGCATGAGCATCCTCTCCCTCAGCGGCCTCTTTTTCCCCTGGATCCTCACCGCTCTTCTCTGTGCCTGTAAACATTAAACCCCTCAATCTGTGCAGAAATTCAGCAGTGACGTGCACTTGCCAGGCTGTGAGGACAGCAGCAACTGCCAGGGACGGCCAGATGGTTGGTGGGGCTCAAGTTCTGAACAAGGATGCCTGAAAGGAGCTGATGTCAGCAGGGTTCGAGCAGCTGCTCCAGGTCATTTGTTTTAAAAGTGGGATTTGCTTGAGCATGTATGAAGACAAATCAAATGATACAAGCTCATTACAGCTGCCTCTGGACAGTTACCAGGAGGCAGCAGCATCCCTGGATGTCAAAGATGACATTGTGGCCATGCTAACAGGCTTTAGGAGCCTTCTCCTCAGCAAGTACTTCTTCAGGTCCTTCACGCTGTGCCTGGGCAGGTTTCCAGGGGCACTATCTCCTAACAGTGGTAACAGAGATCTTTTCTCCATCTCTTCTTTTTTCTTTCCCCTCCTCTTCCTCCCCGATTTGTTTTACCTGGAAGCAGGAGACATCCTCAGCTGCCCACATCCAGCAGCAGAAAGGCAGCGGACACATCTTCTATCACATCAAGAGTCTAGATGGGTAATTCCCAGAGCAGCTCCCCAAACAGAAACCCTCATCAACGCCAGGAAATTCTCACATTCTTTATGTGATGGTTCAGTGCATTTATCTAGCAAAAGGGTAGACGTATGCAGCAGATCTAAGGTTTGAAAGGCCACAGGGAGCTTTCTTTCTGGCTTGCCTTGCCATGTTAGCTGTGGTACACCAATCTGGCAAGGTCAACCTGCACAGATGCCATAATTCTCCCGGTTTGAACTGGTGCTGCCCCACTGCCAGGCTGTCAGCAGGGCCAGAAAAGTGCAAAGTCTGACTTGGCAGGCTGGGTATATAGATGTACTCAAAGGAGCTCTGCTTCTTCACAGCCCAGATAGTGTTAGACCACATTACACACCTTTCAAGGTCCTTGATATTCCTCACTTACCCCAGTACTGAACTGGAAAGCCAATTTCACTCATAGACAACAAATAACCAAGGACCAGTCCTCCCATTCTGGGTCCAGACTCCTAGTTTGTCAAGTGTTGGGCAGTATCTCCAGGAGACTGTCCTGGAGTTGGATCTACCAGAGCTTCTAGGCTAAGGAGGATGCGGGAAGCCCTGGCTTCACCTCCCAGATTGCCTCCTCCACTCCCTTCACAAAAGCCTGGGCTCCAGAAAAGTTGGGGACCCTCAAAAAAAAAAAAAAGTTTTACAAAGTAAAAAATGAAATATCTGGTTTAATATTTATAAAACCTCCTAACAAAAGGTTTCTCCCTCCTTAGAAGACAGCAGTTTTCTTCCCACTTCATAATACTTTGGAGTTATTTAAGAAAAGGAATTCCCATCTCCACCAAACCATAGTGGGTGTAAAGATGTCAGTCAGGATGGACTTTCTCTGGCAATTTCCACCAGCACTAGTTTCCAGAAACCAATTGAAATCAATGGCCATTCAATTTAACACCATTCTCATCTTTCCTTAAAGAGGAAATGAAGTTTTACGACAGCCAGAAAAAACCAACCCCTTCCATCCCACTGTTTACTTCCCTCTTGTCCTTCCAGGCACAGAGCTGGAGTCATCCAGGAGGTGTTAATTATTTGCTTTATGTTCTTCCCTTATCCCTTTTTCCTACGTAAGTGGGAAATTGTATTTGAATGGCATTTTCTTCAGCGCTGTTATCACAAATGTGCTGTAAAGCAATTTGGCATGCCCTGCTTCCAGAGGCGTGCTGAGAAACAATTTATGACTCCACACTGGTGACTGGTATCGTGGCTCTGTTCATGCTTTACTAAACTAATGTCTGCAGCTAAAAAAGTAAAGAACCCGCGCCCACAGACATCCCCAGCTGGTCGCATTCACAGATCTGGAGATTCATGAACCGGTGAATGCTCCCAATTTGCCAAACAGATGAATTTGAATGAGCGTGCAGAAGTTCACCCCATAAACTGGGTAATGGGAGCCAGTTATTGTGCTTCCTGCAGTAAATGCCCCCAATTTGCTGCTGCATGAAAAGAGCTCAAACCTTTCATTGCATCTGTGCTGAAGAATAGAGTTGTGTGAACTCCAGTCACTGGTGACGCAAAAGTTTTTGTCCATATGCGGCTGCTTTGCAGCTTCATTCCAGTGACTCTAATAGCCAGTTTTGCTGGTCTTTTCAAATGACTACAATTTGTGTGTGCTATTTAACGGGAGTGTCAGTAAGCCCTCCTCTGGTGCTGACCTCCACTTTCCATCTGCCCGTGTTCCCCAGTTACGGCCCATGTTGAGGTACAAAGATGCTGAGGCAAATACAGATAATGGTGCTCTAAATTTTAGGTCCCATTTCTTTTCAGAAGGGTCATCTTTTCCTCATGTGGGTTGTAAAATTAGAAAATTATGCTCTCCAAGTATTCTTCTCCAAGGCATAAAGGAACAGCCTGGACAGTTTCTGAATGTAGCTGATAACCTTCCGATCCTTCCTCTCATTTCAGCAGCATAAAGGGTTTGTTGTTTCTGTCCCAGACCACTGGAACTGAAGACAAAATAGAGTTAAGAGCTGCAATTTTCAAGAACATGGACTCTATAGAGCTGTTCAATACAGGGCCACATCAGAATCTGCATCAAAAAGCAGTGACATTTTTCCTGTATATTTTCTTCTGGCTTGCAGTGTCGCGTGACACGGCTGAGAACGGGGGGTTGCACTGGGCTGCCATCACATCTCGGGCTTGGCAATGTGTCTTAGATGTGCTACATGCAGAAATGCAGCCAGAAACTACCTTCAATTAGGAAAAATAAAATAAAAATTAGTCCATGAGATTGCTTTGTAAAACGGTCTTCAGTGTTGCAGAATTTCAGCTCCCTCTGATTCATGAAGCAACGGTGGCTCACTGATGTCTACCCAATAAAAACTGGCTGGATTCAGGCAGTTGTGATACAGAGAAAATAGAAAGCAAGACACGGAAGAGAGGAATAAATCCAGACAGATGCACCTTAGCCCTGCTTTTAGCTTTATTCTCTCCTATCTGTAATATGTTTCAGCAGGCAGGCTTGACAATAGGCTGCTGAGCCAAAGTCATGTTTCACAGCGCATCCCTGCTCCTAAAAGAAGGAAGGAAAGAGATAAATATCAGTGAATGGAAAGCAAAGGCAAAGACATGGAAGAAGGGAGGGCAGAAGAGCTCGGCTTGGTGTGTGAAGTTAAAATGGATGAAGAAGTTTTCTTTCGACGAAGAACAAACGGTGGAGTTTTGGACTGGAAATTTTCTCCTCCTTGCTGTCTACACTGCATTTTACAGAAGCTTAATTCACTGACTGCTTAGGTGGCTTCTCACACCAGCACACTGGAGGTGGGATTGAGGGTGCCCAAGTGCACTCAGAAAGAAAACCAGGAATAAAGGTGGTACTTGAGGGAGTGCTTGATGTGTGGACAGCCTTAAGTAGACCACATTTGCCTCAGTAACCTTGGTGTGCTCCTCCTGCCTTGGCAGCCATTCAAAGGTGGGCAAGATCTTCCAAGGTCCTTCCAAAAGTCACTGAGTGTCATGAGAGAAGATGGGTTTTCCAGGCAGGCTGTGATCAACTATTAAGAAGGACAGGATGGATGCACAGCAGACATCAGCCCTCTACCCTGTCCTGAAGGCAGATCTCTATGACCCAAACTGTCCAGGCCATGTCCCTCAGGTGGAAAACAGGCCATAACATGACCCTGCTGAGGTCTAGGCTCTGTGCAGAGGACATGCCAGGCTGCCTGTGAAGGCAGAGGGCTGCAATGGACACAGGAGCAGAGCTCCCTGCTTGATCTGCCTTTTGACATCACTGCCAGGTCTGAGGAACCAAAATCCAGACTGGTGTAGGAGTGTAAAAGGAGACAGCTAGCTTTATTTAGAGAGACAGGGAATTACTGGAGAGAGTCCAAAGGAAGGTATGAGGATGCTGAAGGGACTGGAACATCTCTGCTGAGGAAAGGCTGAGAGCCCTGGGGCTGTTCAGCCTGGAGAAGAGAAGCCTGAGAGGGGAGCTGATGAATGTTCACAAATAGCTGCAGGGTGGGGGTCAAGCAGAAGGGGACAGGCTCTTGTCAGTGGTGCCCTGGGATAGAGAAGTGATGGGCACAAGGGGAAACAGCAGAAGTTCCAGCTCAAAAGGAGGGAAAACTTCTTTACTTTGAGGGTGACAGAGCCTGGCCCAGGCTGCCCAAGGAGGTTGTGGAGTCTCCTGCTCTGGAGACTTCAAAACCCACCTGAACATGATCCTGTGCAACCTGATCTAGGTGAGCCTGCCTTAGCAGAGAGGTTGGACTGGATGATCTCCAGACATCCCTTCCAACCCCTACCATTCTCTGATTTGAGTTATATATTACACTTAATCTGGATTGAAACACTTCATTTTGATCTTTGAGTGTGGGGGGTGCTGGTACTGATAAAATGGAAGAAACTTTTACAATTAAAATTCTTTTCAAGATGAAAAATCTCAAGTCTTTGAATCTGAAAACACAAGAATTATGTTTTCATCTTGGGAGTTTTCATTGAATCATAGAATGGTTTGGGTTGGAAGGGACCTTAAAGATCATGTAGTTCCAATACCCTGCCATGGCAGGGACACCTCCCACTAGAGCAGGTTGCTCAGAGCCCCATCCAGCCTGGTCTCTGACACTTCCAGGAATGAGGCATCCACAATTTCCCTGAGCAACCTGTTCCAGTGTCTCCCCACCCTCAGAGTGAAGAATTTCCTTCTTCATTATTTCTAATCTAAATCTACCCTCTTCCAGTTTGAAGCCATTATCCCTCATCCTGTTGCTACAAGCCCTTGTAAAAAGTCTGTCCCCATCTTTTCCCGTGGTCCTTTTAAAGGGGCTGAACAACCCCAGCTCTCTCAGCCTGTCCTCATAGCAAAGGTGCTCCAGCCCCCTGATCATCTTCATGGCATCCTCTGGAACCACTCCAACAGATCCACGCACTTCTCGTGTTGGGAGCCCCAGAGCTGGACACGGTACTCCAGCTATTTCCCTTGCCCAGCTTTATTTTCCTGCTAATGCACATCCTGGAAAGATGGAAATTATATCACAGAATATTTCAGTATTGCCAAATTTGCATTCCTGGTCAGGAAAACATTTCTAGTCAAGAAGGAGGGGCTCTTCAGGTGAGACATCTCCTGGACTCTTGCAACATTTCCTGGCAAAACAGCTCCCTTGCTGCTGCTGCTGAAAGCATTTACTCTGTCATAAGTGACTGAAACACAGGCTGAAAAACTCCCCCTCTCTGACTCCTCAGATGGCATCACCTACAGACAGTGCTGCAGTTCTACTTACAGGTGATGTCTGAGGTGAAATCCTGCTTCCCTGCACTCACTGACAGAAGAGCTGGTTAATGCAACCCAGCTTTTACTATTTCTCCCATCACAAAGCTGTGCACAAGAATCACACCACAAACGCACACAGGAATCACAGCTTTCCTTTTAAAGAGAAAGAAAGAAATGAAAATAGGTTTCTAGGCCACATGATGGGCTATAAAGGACATTTTTCAGCCCGATAAGCATGATGTCATCTGACACCAAGGCTACGTATTTTTCACCAGGGCCTCTCAGGAACTGGGGTTTTTTTTCTTCCAAGGCCTGCTCAGCATCCTCTCGGCAGCAGAGAACAGGAGCAGCCCGCTGCAACTTGTCCCAGAGGAATGAGGACAGCGATGAGAAACACAGGAATTATCTGAGAAGCCTGGGGAAAAACGTAGTGACAGGCTGGTGATTTTGAAACTGGTCTTTTCCTTTTGGAAAGCCCTTCTTATGATGGTTGTGCTCTGACCTGTACATTAATAGTCCATTAATCCTTTAGAAAGAACTCATCATTTGCCATTAGACTTCAGGCTGAGTTTTCCAAAGAGCTCTGCAGGTTACCTGCACATGAAACAGCTTTCAGCAGTGGGTATTGACCATTATAATGTAGCCTCAAGATCTTGATATTTTAAGCCTATGCTGCCAAAAAAGAAACAACCCTGAACGTACCTCCATTTATCTCCCTGCTATGCTCTAGCCCCATTACACCATCTGACAGAGCTACTTAGTCAGAAACTCAGTTTAGTTGGCGTGTTGGAAAGTTCCACGTAGAAATTTCTGTCCTGGGCTAAACACTTATGTGCTGGTTTGGGCTGGAGTAAAGTTTCTTCACAGTAGCTGGCATGGGGCTGTGTTCTGGCTTTGCGCTGGTAACACTGCTGGTAACACAGGGATGTTTGAGCAGGGCTCACACAGGGTCAAGGACTTTTCCGCTCCTCACCCCACCAGGGAGTAGACTGGGGGTGCACAACAAGTTGGGATGGACAGAGCCAGGCCAGCTGACCCCAACTGACCAAAGGGATGTTCCAGACCCCATCACACTCAGCATCTGAAGCTGGGGAGGAAGAAGGAAGGGGGGGTGTTCTTCATGATGATGTTTGTCATCCCAAGTCACTGTTACACGTGGTGGAGCCCAGCTGGCCTGGAGGTGGCTGAACACCCTCCTGGGACGGGACGTGGTGGATGTATTCCTTGCTTTCCTTCACTTGTGTGCACGGCTTTTGCTCTGCCTTTTGGACTGTCTTTATCTCAACCCATGAGATTCCTTACTTTTACTCTGCCAATTCTCTCCCCATCCCACTGGGCGGGGAGGGAGTGAGCAGCTGGGTGGGGTTTAGTTGCCAGCTGGGGTTAAACCACAACTTAGTAACCGGCTTTTGGCGTACTCCAAACTCTTGCCCTTTGATTGGTACAACTTTCTTACATACTTTCAGCCTACAGGAAGAAAAACTCTCCAAGGAGAATGTGTTCCTTTTGCAGGCAGAATGCTTCCTTTGTGACAGCAGCTACATTGTCACGATTATCCATAATTTGCAGCAAACTTAGTGTTTTGCTAAAAACTCAGCAAGAATATAAATGTGCACGGGGCACAAACACAGATGCATCATTATTCAGAATGTTCCTACTTGCAGTTCTCATGTGTGTGCCTGCTTCCATTTCCAAGCTTGCTATTTGTTTCCTTCCCTGTTTGCTTCGTTGAGATACTTCAACATACTGCACCAGCTTGACCCCAGATCCTCAAAAATAGACAAGAAATTACCAATAATTTTGGAGGAGAAAGTGGAAAAAAAGAAAAACAACAACAAACCAAAACACAAGGTAAGTTTTGAGTTTGAATTTTGGTCGTAATGCAGGGTTTTTTTCTTATTTTATGAAAATAATTTGTAACGTAGTTAATTTGAATGAATTTGGTATTCAGGGAGCACGAGCTTGTTTCAAAGGCTTTTCAGTGGATGTTGAGTCTTTGTTGAAAGTCTGGGACAGTAAAAGCACGAGCATTACTGCAAAGATAAGGGCGGTGAGTACAGGCTGCTTTATTCCCCCTGAAAGAAAAACCTGTGTCCTTCTCCATGTTTCCCCTCAAGTTCTCACCAACATTTCCAGCCTCTTACTGGCACAACTGAACCTCCCCCAAAATTTCTGGTAAGGTAGACGTGGTTAGAAGAAGCAGTTCACGCTAGAAATGCTTGCAGGAAGCCATTTCTCCACTTGGTTTTTCCCCTGTTATAAGCAGTGCAGTCAGTTATTTCCACCTGCACCATCCCCAGCAACTTTGGAGGGGAACAGGAAGAAAACAGTCATAGTTCAAAAGCATCTTGACCTCATATATTTCTCTGTGCCTACAGCAAGGAGGAGTTTGGTCGTGCCTTAGATGATGCTTTGCAGTACCCAACGTACAGCACTTGGACAGAAACCATTCATAGTGGTGGTTTTAAAAACAATTTTGCAGGAAATGAACTCCGTGTAACTCCTACACACCATCTCTGCACCCTCTCCTGCAGCCTGCGTCCTCTTGAGAGCGCTAGGAAACCCTCCCAGAAGCCCAGCAAGCAGGTCTTAGCAGGTCATCTCCTGCCCATTAGGCCTGGAGGTGGCAGGAGGGGGATTTAATACCTGGAGTCTGGGAAATCTCTTCACTGTATCTGAGATGGCCCTGTGTAGACTGAACAGAGTGGGAAGCCTCTGTTTTCCTCCTTCTTGCAGCTATTCCTCTCTTCCTCATTTCTCTGTCTCACTCCTGTCTCATTTCAAAACTGAAGCAGGATGAAATGAATTTCATCATTATGCTTCACACTATCAGGTATTAAGTTCAGAACAGTGCAGGATGTTCACAGTAAATTGCAAGGTGCTAGAGAGGGAGGCATTGCTGCTGCTGCTGAAGGGTCAGACGTGAGAGCAAGCAAAGACCCCAGCAGAACCCCGAGGCTTGTGTTTCAGCAGGGCAGCAGCCACCCTTGGCTGCTCCATCTCTGATCATCAGCACTGGCCTGGAGCCTTCCAAAGCCAGCTCAGCACATCGCCGATGAAGGCCAGCACAGGGGATTACTCCAGACACGCAGGCTAGCCCCAGCCCATTGCTCTGCCCACTTGTTTTTCTCAAAATCCCACCGTCAGAGGAGAGATGTATTTGCTCATGGATAGCTTTACCCAGGGCTCTCACCACCATGGTAACCAAGCAATTCTCCAGCATCACTAGATCCAGCCTTGCCACCGAGAGAGGGCAGCGCTGTAACCTCCCAACACGGGCAACCAGCAGCAAGGGAAGAAGTGGGATGAGTTCTTCTGCTGGTGCAGCCCCAGGCAAGTGCCCAGGGCCACGCTGGGGCTCTGAGAGCATTACTGCACCGTAGAAAAGGCTGCCTTCCACCTGCCTTCATCCCTACTCCCATTTATCCTTCATTTGCCCCTATTCTCCATCGCAGCCATCCATCCTCTAATCCAGCTGTACTCCAACGTCACCACCCATTTAGGAATGGGAAGCTGAATAACGTGTGGCAGCAGCTGCTGCCCCCAGGCTCTAAAATACATTCAGCTTTCTATATACAGGGTCTCTGCACCTCCACACTCCCACAGAAATGGCAGCAGAGCTGCTGGCCATTGCCAGGGGAAAGCATCCCAGGCAGACCCCTACAAACAGGTCCGGGCAGCTACAGAGAGATCAAGTTGCCAGTCGGTATCAAGATAGTTGGAGGGAGTCACCTGGTATCTGCAAGGGAACATCAACTACTGATTGAGTCTGACCAGAACTACTGAAATCCAACTGTCAGAAAGCTCATCCTTTAAAATACCATGAAATAAATGTGTAAACCACTCACTTTCAGTTGCAGAGAAAAAATGAAATTGTGACTCTAAGAAAAAAAACAAACCACAAAACCAAGCAGAAAGGAGTTAAAAAGCATGGAAAATGCATTATGGCATGAAGTTGCCAAGTGGCTACAGTCATTTTCATGCTTTTTAAACATTCAGACTCATCATTTCAAGACACACGGGCTGGCTGGACAACAGCTGGCAGAACAGGTTATGGGAGCAGCGAGGCCTGAAGACACAATTTCCCTGCCAGAGTGAGGAGACTGCAGAGCCACACCACCCTTCTGTGCTGCTGTACCTGCTGGCTGGTGACATCACTCAACCCAAGCACACATCTACGCCAGGTGAATACATAAGATGCTACAACCTTGTGCTTGGTGCCCTGAGCACATACAATGTGTTGTCCAGATCTGCAATGCCACTGATCCCGTCCCACATGGATGGTGAGTGACGCACTGGGTAGCTGGACCTTCAAACTACCTACTAACTATCATACACACCATTCCCACTGCCTAGGACTGGAAAGGAGCTGCAGGTGCAGCCCTGACACTCACAGTTATACTTTCTCCTTAAGCCACTCTCAGGACCAATTCTGCACCAGGCTGCAGCGAGCCGCAGCGGCAGCAGGTTGCAGTCCCACTTGGTGGTTATCCACAGCACAGACACTTGGAGTGTCTGCTCTGCAGAATTAGCAGTGGAGCTCCTTTCAAAGTGGAAATCATATAAGGGGTGTGACCACAGCAGTTTGACTGTCAGTTCCATGGAAAGATTTAAGCAGCAATTACTTCACAGCGATACTACGCACAGGGCTGGAAAGAGCCTGATCATTGGTTTAGAGCAAGAGGGATGAACTGGGAAGCAAACTGCTGTCCAATTTACTGCCCAATCTTATATCAAAGGTATTCCTTCCACTACCTGAGGGGAGCTTATAAAAAGACTGGAGAGGGCTCTTTACAAAGGCCTGGAGTGAAAGGATGAGGGGCAATTAGAAAGGAGTGGATTTAGATTGGATGTAAGGAGGAAGCTCTTTACCACGAGAGTGGTGGAGCACTGGAACAGGTTGCCCAGGGAGGTGGTTGAGGCCCCATCCCTGGAGACTTTCAAGGTGAGGCTTGACAAGGCTCTGAGGTCCCTTCCAACTCAGACACTTCTATGATTCTATGATTTCTGGCTACATACGAGGACTGCAGGCTAAGAAAATTAAGTGTTATGTCACAGATTCCTCCTTGTAATGCTTCAGCCAGTCCCAGCCACAAAGCTCTCTAGTTGGCCGAGTGCTTCCTAGAAGGCTCTGGGGTTTTGAAAGCTGCTTATTCAAAGTTGCCCAAACTTGGTAACTTCCTAAATATTCTGTTTTGTGGAGCAATGGGGAAATGCTTCTCAGAAAGGAAAGACCCTCTGCAGGAGCAATTGTTTGGGAGCAGACCTGCACCTCAGAAGCCTTTAAGTCTGCTCCAAGCGTAGAGGGTTTGACTTGAATACCAGGGGCCAGCTGAAGAATTCAAAACACCTAATAACCTAATAATCACTTAGGCCCTCTCTGTGCAGCAATACTTTGGTTTAGGTGGCTTGAATTGTAATTCAAGTCATCAGCAAGTCAAGTCATCGTGGTGAGTGGCACAAAGGCCATGCAACAAATTCCCCTCTGCACCAAGACATTACAGGAAGAACATCACCAGAGCTTTAGCTTTAGCAAGGTGACATTAGTGTCAGAGGAAATTCTTTTGTTACCTTAACAGATTACAGTAATTGTACCTGGCATTCCTTGAAATAAAACTCATATAGCAGCTTTACATATCAATAAATAATAATAAGCACCCCCAAGCATTAGTGGGCACATCTCACTTAACTGAAAAGTCATATTAGCTGCCTAATGCAGTCCTAATAATTTCTAATTTTACCCCAGAAAAATCTGCATCAAAAGTAGCCGATCATACTTGGGCTGTGGTGATGATTTTTCTCCTTGTTTTAGAATAAGGGTTTCTTGCAAGTTTCCCACCTTCCCCAGTATTTGTCTCTCTTTTCTCCACTGGACATTTGCAGCAGTAGCTTCAGTCCAGTCCAGGAAGAGGGTCCCACTAGGACTTTTTACAGTGAGTGAAGAGAAACCGGTAATTTGGTTCAGCAATTGTAACTGGGGCCTCTGACCCAGCCTCCAAAGCAAGCTGTGACTCTCAAGCCCTGGAGGTGAGTGGTAGCTGGGCAGCTACTGGGACAGCATCTGCCAGCCAGAGGGCTGAAGAACTGAGTGGTGGTGGCTGTGGAGAAATCCTCTTCCCTTGCAGAAGACTGACAGCCTGAAGTGGTGTTGCAGAGAGACAGGAGCTGTGGTCCAGCAATGAGGGACACCAGGAAGCTCTGAAGAGCTGAACTCACTTCCCTGAAGGTGTCGTGATGAGTGTCAGTTATTGCTGGAAACCTGTTCCCATCTTGCCTGTTTCAGAAGATGCATGTGACATCAAGGGCCATGGTTCTTTCCATAGTTCTCAAGGCCAAACATGTCTAGGTTTGCTGTGTACACTTCTGTAGTCCTCAAGGCCAAATGTGTCTAGCTCTGTTGCATACAGGAGTGACAAGGTGAAGTGCTGGCTTCAAGGCAGCTATGCTTCCACCCATCACACTTAAGGTCCACTGGGCTGCCCAGTCTCCACAGCTCATTCACTTTTTGTCTCTTCTGCCAACAGTGCCGGGCACATCACTGCTTTCGATATCCCCAGACATCAGGAAATGTCCCCATCCCCACTGGCAGACAGCACAGGGGGGATGTCAGACACTGCTGGTCCAGGAGCAGAGTCTCATACTCCATTACCAATGTCCTCTGCTCTGGGCTTACACGTGCCACGGTAGGAATATGTTACCAACCTGAGGACAGTGATCCAAAAAATAACCTCTAGAAGATGTCCATAAACCAAGGTGAGAAAATACAGGGTTTTATAACCAACAAGGAAACATCTCAGCAATGGGTTTGCTCTACCTTAGCAGAGCAAACCAAACAAAGTGTTTCTGCTAAATAAATTTTGCGTGTCTCTGTCAGTACCTTAAAATCAGCATCAATGTTGTTATTTTGGGGGGGGGGGGGGTTGGGGGGTTTTTTTTTTTAGAAAGCGTGTAATCAGCCTTATTTAAATTGGTTTGGTTTTTTGCCTCATGGCGTCACCTCAGAACTTCTTCTGTAATGTGGAAGATGATTTTATGAGAGATGTACGGGCAGACACCTTGGATTCTTTCAGTTTTCATTAATTGGATTCCTTCCAGGCAAGAAAAGGCTGTAATAATGTGATAAAACAAAGGAAGTGGTGACATTTAATATCATAAAAGAGCATAGAGGGGGACTTGGTGTTTTTAAGTGTCACCAGCACATTTTTCAGAGACAGACCAGCCCTGGGAATCAGAGCACTGAAATAATTTAATCTGCGTGTGATAAAAGGAATCACTAGAAATAATTCACTCCTTGTCTTATTGCATATAGTCTAATTTGGGAGCTCATTATTTATTTGGCAAGTATTTAGCATAACAAATCAATTTCTAGTGACACCTCAGATGAGGTAATTTATACTGGAAGTAAAAAGTAGAATAAAAAAAAAGAGAAGATTAAACTTTGTTATTTTATAAGAAGACTGTTTGGGTCTCGGTGTGCCATCCGGTGCCGGCAGAGGGGAGCTGTGACACTGCCTGGGGAGGCAAAGTGCCTCCCGGGCTCTGTCTGCTCTTCAGCCCCTTACCAAAGCAGGGGCAAGAAGCCCGTCTGTGCTTCAGGGTACTGGGGAGCTGGCTCAGATGCCAGATACAGCACTGAGGCATCAAGGATGTGGAGCTGTACGTCTCCATAGGAAGCCTTGACTCTCCTATTTGGACACTCTTTTCATCTGCTGCCACAAGTACCTGAGACAAAACCAGCTGAACAGACCTGCAAAGAAGGAGCAAGGAAACCATTCATGGGAAGATGAACGTGTCCTCAACTTGCATCAGTTTGGATGGCCTTTCCTGTTTCTGGCTGTAGGAATCAGATGCATAAAAATGCTCTTCACAAGCATAATGTTGGTTTAAGAAGATCTTAATGGAGACTAAAAAACTCTTCCACAGGCAAAATTCAGAGGTCTCAAGTTTGGCTCAGTAATGCAGGAGAGGAATGCTTTCTACAAAGCTCTGCAACTGGTAAAACTCAGATGTCTCAAGTTTGGCTCAGTAATACAGGAGGGGTTTCTCAAGCACAGATCCCCATGAGATTTTTGGGTAAGGTCACACAGAGCCATAGCCAAGGGAGGCAAGAGGATGGACCAATGACTTCCCCAAAGGTAGCAGCAAATATGTTTGAGCTTCACTGGCTTCTGCTGCCAGCCCCCAAAAGGAGTGCAAACCTATGGTGCAGTAGCTAGAAGGAACCTGAGAAAACTGGAAGAGAAAGAAGAGAGGAGGAAGGAGTCTGAGGATAGCAGGGCACACTCAGAAACATGCTTAAGTAGAACATACCCTGCAAGAGGGTGGGGGGTGAGATGCATCCTGGATGCCCTGACAGCTTTGGGTTTGTGCATCTGCTTCTGTGTTTTGCATTGCAACCAGTACTGAGCAGCTGCAAGTGGGCAATGCTGGAGCCCCTGGAAACACGAATTCCCTGCCTGTCCTTGCTGCACAAGCTTGGCTGAGCGTGCAAAGAAGGGCTCAGATGCTTGGCCAAAGCACCTCATCAGAGAGACCCAAGTCCACACCCTGTCCTGCTGACACAGGCAGGAGTGAGCAATGGGGTTTTTGCCCCTTTATAGTCATTTCAGTGAAAGTCAGGCTTTCAAAAGGATCAGAGCCACGTGACTTCGCATTACATTGGCAAACTGAGAGAAAATGTTTGAAAGTAAAACTTTTCAGGCCAGTGTTTCCTAGTGGAAACTTCTTCTTTTTGTTTTGGGTTGATATTTTCAAATTAAAAAGAGGAACTCTCCAAGCTAAGAGAGAATTTCTTACTTAGGGGACACAGAACACTTTGGGGATGACAAAAAAAAAGTGCTTCTCAGGAGCCAGTGGCAACTGTGTGGGTTTTAAACACTGAAGGAAACAGGATCATTTTCTGGTTTTCTTTTACCCAAATCTTTTTACATTTCTCTAATGTTCCCATTTGGAAGAAGGAAATTAACAGTATTTGTCTAGCTGCAGGCACATCTGGGAATTCACATCCAACTGCAACGTGCCCTTTACCCAAGATGCTTACAGAGCAATACTCTTAGGGAGCAAAGAGCACATAACACCCCTGCCCAGACAACATGCTCTGAACCGACAGGTTACAAGTTAACAACAACCTGGAAATGCTCAGCCAGGAAAAGACCTCTGCATTGATTTTCCTGCGTTCTTTGTAACCTTGTGGCATCAACGGAGAGCTACATCTACCACCACCTCCTTCAGCAGCCTGTTACATTATTAAAATAATGCACCTTTCTGCAACCACCACATAGAACATCCAAACCTGAGGCCAAAGCAGCCAGAAGTGATCAAAGCAGAAAAGCAGCTTGCTTTTTTTTTTAATGGAAACGTATTATTTAATTCCATCGAATCCAACTGAAATGAGGAAGTGAAAGACTACATCAGTCATTGATCTAATTAGGTGGTAAGCCCTAAAATTAATTGCTATAATCACAATATGTTTGGTGTCAGTCACAACTTTAGAAGTGAAAGGAGCAGCAAGCAATGGTGGTGATATCTGGCACTCACCCCTTCTAGGAGGGCTGGTGGGTTCACCTGACTTGGAGAGCATCCAGTGCTCCCCCTGTAGAATCCAGCAGCACTTGCTGTTTTGATGAAACATCCCAAGATATCACAAATGTTTCATTTCCACAGATGTGTTTTGGTTTGGTTTGGTTTTTTTTCTTGAAAAGTCCCTGGATGATGCATTGCAGGATACCCAAACCATGCCAGGGGGACACGAATGGTATCACCCAGGGCAATGATGATTTTATTCTTCCTCTGTAAAGAACAGCTAAAACTCTTTCTGAATTGGGACCAGACTGCAGTGTGAACCTGTCTGAATTTGGATTGGCTTGATTCTTGCACCAGATGTACCTTTTGGCCCTTGCCTATTCAGATAAAATTATTCCTCCTGCTTAATCCACCCCTTCACTTACCAGGAACCCCGGGCACACTTCACTTGACTCTGCCTCAATTCCCAGTACATTTTACAGCAGAAATTTTCTTAGATCCAGATTTCACTGGGTACCTTGATGGACTTAACTGCACCACAGTCCCCAGAAGGAAGACCTCCCCCGGATACCAGCAGCCCACAAGAATAAGCCCCTTAGGACAGGCCCAGGGATCACCATTTGTCAGCAGAGACACTGGTGGGTCTTGTAGGATGGCACAGGGCGGGGTGTGCACCCATAATGTGCGAGATCTCACTTCTCTATTTGCATCCAGCTGTTAATTAACAGCCACAAAAGCTCTGCAAACATTTAAACAGATTTTAAATAGCCATGAAAACACAACTGCCACGTAAAGCACGTCCAGCTAGCTAATGTAATTAAAGTATCCATTTCAGAGCTCACACAGAAGCACCCCGTGGCTCCCTCTGGGGCCAGAGCCACCCCGCCCTCCCAGTATCCCAGTATAAGCACAGTACAGCAGTCCTCACGCTGGCGTTTTGGAGGCTGGCTCGGCAGTGGCAGCCAGCCCAGGCTGCTGGCTGGGGGACTAGCAGAGCAGCAGCTTTCTGCTCAGCTCCACTGGAGAAACTTAAAGTCAGGGATGCATCTCCTACTCCCAGTCCCATTGGATGTCACCCTCCCAGTTTCCCATTCCTCATCCCCACGTTGCCTCCTCCTTCATCAGAAATAGGTGATTGCCTGCTCCTGTTCTCCTTGCTAAGGATTCAGGGCTGCTCCCTGGGGTTTTGAAACCTCCAAATCCTGCCAAAAAAAAAAAAATCACCAGACTGGTTTAGAGCTCAAGTGATCTTCTTTTTAAACATGGTTTATAGATGCCTCTGTTTCTGCATCTGCAGTGTATGTGTGGGGAAGACACGAGATTTGGGTTTTTTTTTTTTCTGAGAAACCTTGGAAAAAGAAAATATAATCTGTATTTCTTTTAAAAAGGCTGAGATTCTTCAAGTCAGAGAAATGCAGAGTTGGGAGTGGAGAAGAATTGGAGAGAAAACCTGTCTGCTCATGCAATGATTACAGGAGTTTAACTTCCAGATAGGTACTGTTACTCAGCCCCTCCCTCTGGAAGGGAAAATCAAGGATTACGAACAAATACAAGGAAGTGCTGACTTGACTGTGCCTTGGAGAGACATTTTCCTGTACAGCCGTTGAGCCAGTTGAACACCACCAGCAGCAATAAAAGCTTTTCCAGCAGCACGTACCCCTGCGTGGGCCCAGCTGACCCCAACACTCCCAGTTATGTCAGCTGTCGTTTTTACTCGGACCCTCTGCTTGTCCGACTTGCCAAGACCACTTCATGTAGAGTCGCTAAACATCTAACAGGAAAAACTTGTGCTCATCACTAACTTGGATTAAGTTCAGACAGAAGACCCGAGGGACAAAAGCATCAGATTGAACTGGCTAAAGTGAAATAAATTCAACCCTAAATCTCATTGTCAGTCAGCTGGATCATCCAATTCCCCCCAGCTCTCAAGATGAATCAATCACCCAAAAGCCCACGTAGCCTCCAGCAGGCAAGGGGAAGAAGGTCTGCAGAGCTGCTCCCGTGCCATTATCCCTTTGAATCTCTTGGGGATTAGATGAACCTCCCTGATAATACTTCTGAGAGCCCTGTCTCTGGATTAAGCTCTGGGCTATTTTCTCACTTGCATTTATTTTTTGTCCTCTAAATTCAGAGCACAAACTTCTGCCTTGCTCCACCCTCTCCATGCCCACCCCTGGGACACAGCCTCGATGACAACATCTTGTGAAGGAGCTGAGCCAGAAGGTCTCCTGGGGCTCCACCCTCCACCTACAAGAGACTGCTACAGTAAAAGCCAGCACCTGCTGAAGTCCTGCAGATCAGCTCCTCTGTCCAGGACGCCAGATTTCCTGATAAAGCCATGACATGGCTCTGGAAAGTCTCTTCCAATACCAGAATTGCCCCTTTTTTTCATGGTAAGCCCAGAACCTGCACTTCTCACCCCATCTCTCCAGCACCTTCTGCTAGAGCAGACGACCCAGGGTGGCTGGGTGGTACAGGAGCCTGCACAGAGTGGTGAGAAAAGACCAAGGCTTTAGACCTGAGCCAACAAGGAAGCTCAGCTGTACACTCATTAACCTGTATGATAATTAATCACAAGGTGTGCATAATTAAGAATAATTAATTGCATGTCTCCTGGCAGATAAGTATACGTACTCTTGGGGCCTGATTACACCCCCTCTACATCCTAACAGGTACATGGCCATTAATGATGTTACTCCAGACATAATCTGAGTCTTCCCAGCGCAACAGACAGGCAGGTTTTCCATGGTCTTCCATCCACTTTCGGATAAATTTCCCACATCTCTTACTGGAATTGAGTTAACAGCCTTGCGGCTCAGGATGCTGGTTGGCCATGGGAGGTGTGCCACTGCAAACCCCCCTGCTGGGACCACGGGGATAATCCCCCACCAGTTGAGGTTCATTAGGTGAAAGAGCAAGATGCAGAGCGTTAATTTGTTACCTCCTTAGTTGTTTGTGTGATTAATGATGTAAAATGACACCTCATTGGCTTTTGAGGAGGGAGAGGATAGGTGCAGAAGTCTGGAGAGGATAGGTGCAGAAGTCTGTCTATTAATGGGAGATAACAAGGAACAACAGCATTTCAAAAGGCAGCAGTATTTATCACAATCTATTTGAAGCTGAACTACCTGAAATCTGCAACGTTGTTTTCTAAAACTCCAAATGTGGAGTATTCTTGCAATTGTAAAACATATCAGCATCTTTGCACTGCCTTTAATCTGCCAGTTCACCTTCAAGAGTTTAATGAACTCGTCTAGGTTACAAAATGTTTTATTCAAGACAGTCTGATATTATCATTTAAGATGTAAATCCTAAACTAATAGAAGCTGAAGTTGATAATAAAATAGCAATTAATCCACACTGAGAGTAACAAAAATTAACAAACCCCTGTTCAAATATTTATAGCAGGGAAGTTCTGTTACTTGTACAGTGATGCAGTTTGGAAGACTGACTTTGCAAGTACAAAACCCAGCGTTATGCCAAGCAGAAGGTTATTCCTGAAAGTACAGAATCCAGCGTTATGCCAAGCAGAAGGTTCTTCTCTAAGGAGCTGCCTAACATTTGCCAGCAGAGAAACCACCCCAGTGACAGCAACACCTACTTCCAGGAGGAACTGGGGGAGCATTAGCTTCTACTTGTCTCAGTTTTCCTCCTGGTGTTTGCTGTCCTCAATATTTAACCTCTTCTCCACTAAAGATGGAGAAGCTGGGGCAGGGAAATGGTTGCTAGAAGAGCTGCAATTCTACAGCTGGTGGGTATCACAAACACCTCACTGCACTTGCCTGGTCTGATGTAAAAATGGTCTATGCATCAATTGAGAGCAGCTTTCTACTGCTGGTTGGGGACGTTTCTCTCTTGAGTTTTGTAGACTGGGTGAAAAGAAAAACCAGCAAATACAAACCAAGGAAAGGATGTGTGTTCTATACAGCAAGGAGCTGATTTGTGGAACCCACAGGCACATCCTGTTGTTAAAGATGAGTCATTAGTAACAGATGCAAATATTGAAGATGTGGAAGTACATTAAGATGACCACAAACTGGGAGGGTTAGAAAGGATCCTCTTTCTATCTACAAGGCAGATACCACAGGGATCAAGAAGAACCTTCCTGCACACAGCAATTATTCCATTTCTGACCCATATGCAGTTTGCCATAATATTTTTCTTCCGGAAACACTTGAGACGCAAAGCACTGGCCTGGAAAAAAGTGTTTTGGTTACAGACGTGGGCTGTGAAACCTCTCAGCCTCACAGCTGCTTTTCAAGCACACAGCGATAGCAAGAGGTACAGAGGGCACCACTCCTGCAACCCTGCCCAACAAATCTGCTCTGACCAGATGGACCACCAGTCTCAGCTGCTGCATTTATTCCCTTGTGCCTCCATCTAAATTATAGACTGTTGAATACAAATCTCCAAGGCATGAAATAATGAACTGTGCATGCCCAGCTCCTTCCACAAACCCTGTCCTGGAATCAGACTCTCAAAAAAAGCGAGTGGAAAAAGAAGGTGTGGGCAAACATTTGCAGGTGGCTGCTCACCAGTGCATGCAGTCATTTTCATCCCAACCAATTCTCCCAAGCCAAAGTAAAAATTAAAGTTGGCATGTCACTCTGCAGGCAGATGTGTTTCATAATGCATGGGCAGGATATATTTTATTAATTCTGTTTTTTTGTGGATCTCTGTTTGCATAAGTTTCATCCTTCCATGAAGCTGCTTGGCTCTGTGGGTTGTTTTTTTCTTATATTTTTTTTTTCTATGGGATGCTGTCACAGGCTGATACAGGGATTTGAGCAGATCCCACAGTGCTCTGCAGGTGGGACAGCAGCAAGAAGGGCCCTTGAACAGAGGCAAGAGAAGCCCATTCTCAAGAATCAGGTGGTGAAGGTTGCTCTGGCTGTTGTGCAAGGCTTTTAGGCACAGTCACCTCTACTGCCAGTTTACAATGCTCCCTTGATATTAACCTAAAACCCGTTTCAGTGCATTTAATATTTTCCTTCAATAAACCTTTTGGAACTATCATTTGCTTATAGGATCTAACTGCTGAAGGGGAAAAAAAAAAGAGCCTGGAGATTTCAGTGCTGACTGCTTCCTCCCCGTGCTGGCAGATGTGTGATAAGCCCCTGCTCCTGCGAGGCTGCGCTTCTCTCCCCATCCCCCCTGCACTCTATTTAGGTAGCTGGCAGCGTATCAAACTTTGGGACTGTAGAAAAGCAGCCAGAAAGGGTTAGTAAAACTGAAGGGGTCAAGAGGGAGAATCTGGGGGGGGTGGGAGGTTCAGCATCGCAGCTCAGGCTCTCACCCCTGCACTGGAGGTGTCAATGTTGCCCCAGATTTGCTCCGATGTGAATGCCCAAATGAAGAATCCCATCCTGTTTCCAGGGAAGCATTATGTGGGGATTTTTTATTATTGTTGTTTATTTATCTTTTTTTTTTTTTTAACTCTTTCAAGCAGTTTCCTCCACTTTGATTTCCTATGAGCCTTCTCCCAGGGATGGAGGCCTGAAGTGGGCACACAGTGGGGGGTGCTCACCATGGCAGGGTTCACTGCCTGTATTTGGAGTACATCTCTCACAGAGTTCCTTTCAGAGTAAGCACTGCAAGAGAGACTCTTGCCCCAGTCAAGAACACCAGTGCAAATGCACCTTTCCCAGCTGCCAGAAGTTGCTTCCCCAGTGAAACAAGCTGGGATTTTTCCTCTCCTATCTCCCACGTCAGCAGGGAGACTGGCTGGTGGGCACAGTTCCAGTCACGACCGCCTGCCTGAACTGGGCAGACAGCTTTTCCTTTCTGAACCCATCATTTTGGTTCCCATTTAGGTCTTTTCTACAGGTGAAAACACCACGGTTTGGGGGCAGGCAAAAGCATGAGCTAATAATGTACCGGCACTTAAAAACAAGTCAAGACCATCCACTAATGGTACGTCTGGGGACCAGTGCTTCTGTTACACGAAGCATTTTGGGGCCAGGACTTTGTGAGCTGAACCTCTCTGGGTGCATAACACAACCAGTTATTTTTGGAGCAGCATTTCCAGGCTGGATTTGTTTGGTGAGGTTTTGTTGTTGGGATTTTTGTGGTTTTTTTCCTTTTTTTTTCTTTCCAAAACCTTTTCAATAGTTTCAATGCTTAAAAGCATGGGCCGAACAGCTATTCTTTCACTCATGAAACTGCACCATTTCACAAGGTCAGCCTGCAGAATGTGTACAGAAATCTTCACGCTCTCCCTTTAGGGACGTTTCACACCAAATAAAGGTACTATCGTTCTCCTCCTCTTAAGAGAGACACTCAGTAAGAAACACATGGAATCTGGGAACGTGAACAGCCTAGCAAGCAGCAAAGCTGTGCTTGGGGCTGGTCAGGATTTAGGGAGCTGCAAGTTTCCTTTTAGATTCACAAAGTGTTTTCAGAGCTGGCTTTTTAAAGTATTTCTAAAAGAAAATGAAGGATATTTCTAGTAAAGAATGTATCAAACTTGAAGTCACTGAACGATTGAAATCATCAGTCAATCTTATTTTGAAATGTCAAACCAAATCTGTTTTTCTTTTGTCCTCTATTTTTGCCTTTGACTAACTCAAATTTGCAAAACATCCTAAGAAATGGAAAGTTGATTCTCTTTGCCAGGAAAGGTTTTGCCCTAAAAGTTGGAATCTACCTTGAATTCTGTTGGGTTTTCCCCAAGTCCCTGTGGGAAAAATGGAAAAGTATCACAACATGATTCACCACAAATCTCCTTTATGGTGTTGAATGATTCATATCCAAAATATACGGGCAAAATGGAAAAGGAAAAAAAAAACAAACCCAAACCAACAATAAAAAAGTCATGAGACATAAACAAAGCGACACAAGTACATACAGAAAGTTTGTACAGAACTATATAAATTTCCTTCTACATAAGTACATACAGAGAAGGAGACTTGACAGTGGAGTTCCTGAAACTCACTCTTTCCAAAACTCAGTATTTACTGCTAAAACTAACTTTTCAGAAGACACCTTGGATGTCACACGGTGCCGAGGAGCACGATGGATGTAACGCTGCAGACTTAACAAGTACAATATTCCTACACTCATCTCTCTCGAACACGAGGGAGCTGGGAGCACAAACAATTTACAGTCAATGACAGGAATAAATAAAGTAGATTGATCATAACATTAATTAAACCTCCAGACAACTTCATACAGCGAAATCAATGTCTACTGTGCAGATAAACTTCATCTGAGCAAGAAGTAGTGGAGTGAAGTGACAACAGGTTACAAAAATCCATAATCCTCCATGCCATTCTGTCCTGTCCCTTTGAGATGCTTGTAGTGGATGGGAAATGAAAGAATCCCTGTACATCTGTTCACCTCTCTGAGTTAGGGCAGGGCAAAGTCCCTTTCTGTCAAAAAACCTTTAAATTCTGGCCCTGAGCAGCCAAAAGGTGTTTTAATGTTTGCTTCACTGGTTTTAGGGTTTCACACTCCATTTTAAATGCTGCTGGAATACCCACACAGTAGAATCAAGACAAGGCAAAGCAAAACAACATCTTTCACTGTTATGAGCAGCACACACAGTTCAAAAAATGTGTGCATTTTCAAGATTGAAAAGACATGTTTCCTATTTTTTTTTTTTTTAATGAAAAAAAAACCCTATTGACTATGCTATTATTTCACATTTAATATTAAAGAGTGAGGCTCACTCAGGCCAAGATCTTTGCTGATTCCCAATGCTGGCTGGCTATCTGGATTTCTTCAGTTAATAAATTTCCGATGAAAAATTTACTGAACCAAGTGTTAAGATCAAGCTGCCATTATTTTTGAAAGACAGAAAAAACAAAGAAAGAAAGAAAGATTCCAAGATAAAATTCTAAAGGGTAAATTAAAGGATTTTAAAGGGTAAATTAATATTCAGGATTCTGGACTTCCAGATAACCTTATCCTAACCCCAACAAAGAAATTGTGAAAAACTGAACTGCTTTTGCAGAGCTCCACACCACAAAAGAATCAAAAAACCCCTGTTTTATTTTTTCACAATTTGGCCATGTTTGCTACCATATAATTAAAAAATAATAAAAAAAATACTGTTTTGTGGGAAATTCTTGTTCTGACAAATCCTGTGCTACAAGCAGATCACTCACGAGGGCTGAGATTCACCCCAAACAGCCACTTGAATTTCATTTATATGTCTAATTAAGAACTTACCCAGACTCTGTACTGCCCCAGTATTCTTCACATAGAATATTTTCAGTACAAGTTGAAACAGTACCTTGGCATTTAACCTGCCTTTTATTGTTACCTGGTAACAAAAGCAAGATTATTTTACTAGAAACAGGAGTAGATGGCAACATCCACTGTTCCCAGATTGCTGTAGCTTAGCAGTCAGTCAGCCACGTGCGTACACTATTAACATAGAGATTTAATTTACCACAAGAGCTATTTGGCAGGTGGGACAGGAATT
>JANIJG010012054.1:0-13202 GCA_024611175.1 Megaceryle torquata | reverse complement strand
TTACAATTCAGAAATAACCTTCAGAGCCCTAAATTTTAATTTTTTTACAAGCCTGAAATGGACCAGCAATAATTCTTATAGTGTTCAAAATCAGGTTTCACCAGGTAAAAAGAGTTCTGGACACTGAAAGTATAGGTCTTGGTCTGAAATTTGTTCTCAGACAAAATGTCAAACATAGTCAAGAATCAGAAATCTGTCATTGCTCCTGTGTGATCTGGTATAGGTGATCCTGCTCTGGCAGGGGGGTTGGAATGGCCCCTGACATTCTGTGATTCTGTGAAGTCTTACAGACTGTGAAAACTTCTGAGCAGGCTTAATGTTTTTCACCAAAACAGTTACACAGAAGTTAAGTTTGCAAGTGACAGAAACTTCTAACTAAATGTTTTGGCTCTAGTAAGAGGTAAAAAACTCATGTGAAAATTTACATAGGCCTGTGGAACAAAGTACAGATACAGTTACACACGTGTGTAATGATTTCAAATTTCAAAGCTAAAACCCTGAAATGCAGCAGTCTGAAACCTTTCCAGAATTATTCCACATCTGCAAGATACCTTTCTCTCTGTTCTGGTACTCAGTCCTGATCTCAAATGTGATCAGCAATAAAAGGAAAGTAACTTTTTTTTTACAGAGAGTGAGAAAACCTGGGGTTGCATTTTCACTTGTCCCATTTAAGGAGAAACCTTTGGGACATCTTTCACACTCTCTACATGTCAATGCAAAATGACAGCAAAGGATCATCAAGTTCTATAGCTGTAATTGAAAACTGATGTTCTCCCATATTTAGCTTCCTTTAGGCATCTCATAGCTACCTCCACCACAGTAAACCCTCTCACAAATTTATGTATCACATCTTTCTCTTTCCCCTTCTGGACTTAAAATATAGCTGGTATGAATCTCAGGTGATTTTATAATTTATAAAACAGAGACTAATAATGGGCTTTTTTGAGACATTTTTTACACATTTATCTGGTAGGTATGTTCTTAAAAAAAAGAATAGCCTCATCACTAACAAAAATAGGTTTCAGATCACAAAGTGAATCTTCCACTTAAAATAAAAGCTAATCCTTTCAAATAACTTAAATCTGAAAATGGACTAAAACAATAATTCAAAAAAGCTCCATTAAAGTGGTGTATCTTCTTTCTTCTACCTCTTCCATCATTGTTGCTTCATATGTGTGTCCATCATAAAGCTAGATTACCTAAAATATATGATGCTACTAAATTAAAATTATTCTATAAGAATAAATATACTTATTTTTATGTTGTTTGATCTACCTATTCTGACAATTCAAAAGTTAGGACTTCAGTTATAATATCCCAGTGGCAGATAGAACTAAGAGTGTCTTTCATGCTTTGATGTTAATACAATTCTTACATTACCATATCTAGGGGTATAAGTTTCATTCACTGAAATGCAGAATGCTTTGTGCTTTCAAATACACACTCTCAATCCCCTCCAATTTAACATAATATTTATTTAAGCATATAGAAAGATTGTTGTTGGATATGTTGAAAGGTTAGAAAACACTTTTCAGGTGAAATTCGTGACAATGTAGTTCTTTTTCATTAACATCTGCAGACTTTACTCTGAAGAACTTACTTTTGTATAAGTATTCCTTCCAGGTATAAGAAGAAACATGCTATATAATAACCTACTCTAACATAATGCTTAACCTGAATTAAGACCTCCCATATCCAACTGAAAGCACATATATGTCAAATGTATGCCAACATTTAATGTGTACTGATGCTGAAATTTAATATGAAGTGCAATTTCTTGTGTCACACAGTAGCAGTTTTTGAAAGTTAAGAAATTCAATGGTAAATAGTGAAAAATAATAACCTTTTTCAGGCAACAACAGAGAACACAATGGTAAAACTTTAGTGTAATGACAGCAACTTCCCTCTAGGTATCCCTCAGTTTCATTTGGAACACTATCAGATTGTTACTTTTTTGTTTTATTTTCATTCTTTGTCTACAGACAGTTTCTGCAAAAGTACAGAAATGCTTCCTCTAGAGAACAACATCTACTCACAAAAGCACAGACCCAAAGATCAGCAACATTCCTCAAAACTGTCATTCTGGGAAGCTGGAAGAGTTCAGTAGAGTTATTATTTTTTTTCCTACATTAGTGCATTAGACTCAAACAAATTAGACAAATAGATAATAGAAATGGCATAAGAGCCCTTAGGGAAGGAGAAAACATCTAAAATTTTGAATAATCAGCTTATATTAAACCTGTGAGAGAGGGTGTAAGAAGATCTCTCACCTTTTCTGTACCTTCTCTGCTTTCATATCCTAACACAGACTGCTCTGTGTATGACTGCAAATACACACTCCATGACAGATATTTTAGTTATAGTGTAACAGGAATCTTTTCTTCCTTTTAATAAATAAGGTGGATCAGCGAGTGAATCCCTCCAGAAAAAAACCTTATTTTCTGAATGATTGTGTGATAAATGTGTCTTGTTTGACATATGAGTGCTGACTTTTTGTTTCACATTTAAGGTTACAAATGAAATGAAAGGTGAATGTTTACAGTGATCTCACTGGGTTTAGCTTTATGATTCTGTATTAGTTTTGAATTTTCTTTTGGTGACAATCACAGCTGAGCTTTAGAAAGGCATGTGGATTTGACAGGATCATTTTGACTATAAGATATAAGCCAGTTCTGCAATGGAAATTTAAAAGACACTTTACACACTGCAGTCTGACTTCTATGTTATTTAACATGTCAAAGGGCTAAAAGAAGAATGTCAAGATTGACACTGAAATGTGTACTTTGCCTGGCATAAAAAATGTCCTCCCTGTAAAGATAGAAACTGATTCATAATCAAACTTGAGGGAACTAACTAATGTACTAGACTGTGCCTTTGTGGAGCTTTAATTTCCAAAGCAACTACTGAAGAAAATAAAACCTTTCATTAAACAAAATGTGCAGGAAAAGTACATTTTTTGTGAATTCCTTTAGATATCAATCTGATACCTGATACTAAGAACAGTGGTGAGAGTTATAAAACAGTTCTGAAAAGTTTAGATTTGGATATGGCATTTATATTCAAGTTACATGAGATATGTATTGAATTTAATGAAATGTTTGACAATCAGCACTCATCAATGTCTGACAGTAAAATTCGTACTATGTGAGATGGTAATGTAGCATTAGTTCATACAGAATGAATACTGACTGCACCATGTTAGATAGCCAGGAAAAGATCATAATATATGAGTGTCAAAAAATGTGATGTTAGAAAACTGAAGATTATAACTATTGCAATTCTGAAAGCTACATTGGCAAAAAAATTATATAGCATAGTAGGAAAATATTAAATTGGCATATATACTATTGTTTTTAAGGCATATATAGACCCCTTGCAGTTCTACAGAAAACAGAAACTTGTGTGTTATTACACAGTATGGACCATTAATGACCACTGACTTACACAATTTTTATTTATCTCTAAATTGATGATAAAGCTTTAAGTTTTCTATGTAACACAGGAAATAAAAAAGCATTATTACCACCATCCAGCCCTAAGGACAAGATTGAAGTTACTGTCAGAGCAAGAGAGGGGTTCCTCCTAAATTGGGATTCTGCCCTGAACTGATATCCAGAAAAACCTTTTCCTCTGCACTGAACAGATGAAGATTTTGGGAAGCTAAGCTTTTAGTTTAGGTACCTTAAATATCTAACGTAAGATATGCAGTGTAATTACATCCTTAGAAGCTCATCTTGGTATTACTACAGTCTACAAAACAGCAGTATATTCAGCACATGAAGACATGCTCAGAAGATGGAAGTTAAACTCCACAGGAAATCCCAGGAAGCAATGAAGCACAGCAGCTTACAGCAGAGCAAGGGATTGTCACCCAGCAGTGTCATATGGGTTGTTATACAGCAATGGATACAACTCAGGTTGTCATGAAATTGTGGAATAGACATGGGGGGAAGAAGGAGTTGTGCTAACTCCATGTGCATGCATTTCATCTATTTGGAGGCTAACCCAATGCTTTCTGATGACAAATGGTTCTGTATCCAAATCCATAAGTATAAAACCTAGCAGAATTTTTGCACTGATAAGTAGCTAGAGGTGGCCCAAGTCAGGCCATAGTCTAACTCTAATAATTCACAAGGTTTATAGATTGGCTACTTAAAGCTGTCAGTGATAACATCAGAGCTCAGCATGCTCATGTCTAGCACTGTCCCCCACAACCATGGCAGGCAATGTTCCCAACAGGAAGACTAATGAGTGACTGAAAGAGTTAAAGGATGCCTCTTGACAAGAAAGAGTTAGTGACAAGTTTCAAAACACTAGAAATCCAGCCAATCAATTTTCTAACTCCTTAAAATTATTTTCTGGCTAGTATCACTTATATGTGAAGAAGATCTGAAAGAAAGCAATATCCTTCATTAAACGAAAATTGCAAAATTAATTTCAAGTGGGTTCACTGTGGTGACTAAAGCTAGAATTTGGCAAGTATCAACATACTTGTTTTCCCTAAATCTAGTTATATTTAAATATATTTTCAGCAGCTAGAGACACCAAATTTTAAACATTTATGTTAGTCTAAAGCATTATCGATGCATATGCAGCCTTCTGAAGGGTTTCTGTGTGCTGACTATTTGCAGTATGGTGAGTTACAGTGTATCACATGGATCATCTTTATGTTTATTGCTATTATATACAGCAAGAATTGCTTCCATGTCACATCTCTCTCTATTGTTTCTGTGGAGATTCTGACTGCCTTCTACCAGTCCACCTCCCTAACACTCTTTGCCAAGAAACCTGTCATACCATCCATTAATACTGAATTTTTCTACACATTTGAGAATCCTAGACTTGGCATGGATATACACCTGATTTAGATGAATACCACATCTAGAGGCCTATAGAATTGACTACCTCTTTATTTTAGTTTCAGTTTATCTTACAAGCAACCAATGTGAGTTCCTTTAGAAGCATTGGATGACATCACTGTGTTGGATGCCAGTAATATCGGTGACATAATGACTACCTTAGTGCATGAGCTTGGTTCAGGAATCCCTTCTCCACTTCCTCAAAGGTAGGGAACTACCCAACCCCTACTTGGAAAACAGTCCAAGTGAGCTTGGTATTGGTGTTTGAGCCCATTGTTGCTCTTCT
Source organism: Megaceryle torquata (assembly GCA_024611175.1). Lineage (NCBI taxonomy): Eukaryota > Metazoa > Chordata > Aves > Coraciiformes > Cerylidae > Megaceryle > Megaceryle torquata. The sequence continues at coordinate 8,057 of JANIJG010012054.1, read as the reverse complement.
GTGTTCCCTGTCTGACAGCAGCCTGAAGAGGCAGAAAAGGACCAGAGCAGATGCCCTTTCCCAATTCATCCTAAAACAACAACAAAAAAATCTAATACTTTTTAGAAAAAGCTCTCCAGTGTTTGGCAGCCTGTATGCAAAATCAAAATTTTTAACAGCACTTAGTAGTATGAAGAATAATATTTTAATGGATATAAATCAAACTCTCATCATCCTTCAATAAAAGGCATTTAAAAGTAGGCAATGAATTTGACTCAGTGTGGCCCACAGTATGTGATGGAACACACCCACAGTCCTCTTTTGTTTATTTCAGACTCTAGTACAAACCACTTCTTCAAGAGAAAATTGTTCAGTAATTTCAAAGACTGAGGTAAATATTTTCTTTCTAAACCAAAACATTAATAGTTCAAATGTGTACCATTTAAAAAAATACATTTTTATATTAATTCTGAGCAACAGTGTTTATTTTGGCTGTCACCTTTCTTTTAAGCCCTTCCTTTTATTCAACAAGGAATTTGAAAGAGAATTAAAAAAGGATCATCAAATAAAAATAATCATACGTATTTAGTGGAAGTCCTTAAGTGTTAGTTGCAATGTTTCATTTTATTATGTAAAATTACTTACTAAGTATGTATGTTAACGTAGAATACAAATATTGCACAATTCTAACCCTAGAAAATTCCCTATAAAAAAAAGCCAAAACCTGAACTGAAAACGGTGGAATAATTAAATTGTCAACAAAAAGATGACACGTGAATATGGGGTATTTTCTTTGTTGAAGAAGATTAAAATAATTGTTCAGTAAGAACTTAAAAAAAATAGGAATAAATTTTCACAGCTTATTGATGGTCAATAATAAACTCATTGGCAGTTTGAGAACTTATATTTATGCATGAGTCCCACAGTTACGCTTTTTGAAAGAATACCAGAAATAAAGCCAGTTAGGTAAGTCCATCCATTCCCTTCAACACTGGTTTCCTTCAGGTAGTTTTGTTATCCAAATATTACCAGCAGAGCTGACTATATTTCCCTGATAAACCTAAGAGCTCTTTATGTGGTGGGACCTAGAAGTGGATAAAAGCAAGGCATTAGCTAGCTGAGACACGAGAAAAATAAGGTATTCACTCAAGTGTGTTTATCATTCCCTCATCTATGTGAAGCATGTGTCCAGCAGTTCCAGAACTGATGGTAGATTAGTGTCTTCAAATCAGTGGCAGCTATAAAAGCACTTCATCAGTCTGGGACCTTAAGAGAAAATTCTGTAGGGCAAGTCTGTGTGCATACACAGACATATAGGCAATTAAAACGATAGAGTTTCAGAGGACAATATTTTGCAGAACCTAAAAAATGTAGCTTGTTTATTATCAAAATAATACTATCAAGAGGTGAACATTTAGTTGTCATATGCTGGAAAGCAAAAATGATCATTACTTGTAAAGGACCTTGTAACTTTCTCCAGGGCTCCCTCCTTTGTACTTAGTCCTGGTTCCCCCGCCTTCATCTCAGCAAACCTGTAATAAAACAGAGGAAGAAAGAGCCACTACGAAAAGAGAGCTACTGTGCAAGTGCAGAATCATAACGATTCTGCTACACATTTAAATATTAACAAATAATTTAGAAAGTAATGATTTCAAGAGTCCAATAGAACATCATAAACTGAGGAAAGTAAGAATGTACTTTTTAAAAAAGGTGACATCCTCTGACTTTTTCTTCTCGGTCTATTGCCCTTTCCTTTTATTACACTTGGTAGATGTCTTTGCTTTACCTGAATAGACATCTGTCAGTTACTTAGTTGCACATATATATGAAGTAAGAACCTCAGTACTATCCACTGCTTTAATTTACAGGAGATTCAAATTTTGATTAATACCATTAATAACTAGCAGTCTAGAGTAGTGTGATTGGTTCTGAATAAAATATCAAGAAACTTCTGGTATTATTTAATTGATTATACCATCTAAATAGACTGACAATTTTCAGTGTTGCTTGCTAGTGAAAAACCTTAACTTTACTATGGTGTGTGTGTTGGACTTCAGCTCAGAAATTGTTTTCCCTTGGCTTATTTATTCTCAATTTTAAATTATTAATAATTAAAGCTAAGATCCAATTCTGAATGTAAAAGTCAGGTCATCTGCATGAATTGTCTGAATATTCACACTCAGCTATAGTATATAGCTGAAAAAAATCACCCATTTGGCCTTAGATCATTTATAGAAACATGTTTCTACAGAAAGATTATATGACAAAAGATGAGATAACCCAACACAATCAAGTTTTCCATGAGTGAAAGTGACAACATCATGTAGAATATTTACAAATACACCAGTTTTCATTCTAGGTCTTTTGCCCCCCCCTGTCTCTTTGAAAAATATTCTATCATCTCACTATTTTAAGATACTGGAATTACTATTATTTTTAATCTCTAAAAACACATGTTCTTGTAGTAACACTGTCCATTAGGTCTCTCTCATGGAAAAGGCTTTTTTTGGTTTGGTTTTTTTTTTGTTTGTTGTTTGGTTGGTTGGTTGGTTTTGGGGTTTTTTTGTGAGATATTTATACAATGCACAAATTTGCCCTCTTAGCTTTCATTTTATACTTAGCTGTTGCTTAAAAAAGAGGATTAAGCTATTGTTAGATGGTAACAACATCAACTAAATATGCAACTGTCCCTTAAAGTTACATTTTCTTTTCATTTGCAACTGGATAAATTTATTATACATACTCTATTCCTTGACCTAAACAATATACAACTGGAAGGAAGGCATCCTAACTCAGACAGACTCTGGAAAAATATATAGGCATTTTACTGTAATTGATTGTGCTACTGAGATTAGAATTGTTGAAATCAGAATTTAAGCCTTCATTTATCAGACAAAAAGCTAGTGAGATGGAAAGGAACTAAGTAATTACCTCAGCAACTCATCTGTCAAGCCTTTCAGAATTCTTCAACAAGGGTTTACTGAATGGAGATTCCAATGCATAGCAAAGAATAATTACAACATGAAAAAGTGATGCTCATTTTGGTGGACCTGCATTTACCAGCACTGTGATTTTTAAGCTGTCATCCATATTTGGTTTTCTCCTTTATGCAGTATTTTTCTAAAGCATTTAATCAAAACAGACTTAGGTACTGCTTGAATTAGAAGTCATTCTAAAACCAGTGAGACGATCACCAGCAATCAATGCTACAATGTAATGACAGTTTAGTAAATTTATGAACTGCATTTATTTTAAGTAATTTGAAACTCTAACTAGAAAGCAAAAATCAAAGAAAACTGGGGTAAAAGTTAAAAGAACATCTTAAAAACAATTCTTCAAAGGAGTTTCAAATGAAACTAAGGTATTTTAAAAATATTTAATATTTTATTAAATGGAATCAGAACTTATAAATTTATTTCTGAACTAGAAAGATTATTTGAGTAGAAAATGTTGAGAAGTTAAATTTTACAGATTACAGGCTAAAGATTTAATAAAGCACTTCGTCCTTGAGACACTAAGTCAGATGGAATCAATGCACCCAGGTTCCAAACTGTGACCCATAAATCCAATCACTTTCATTAAACTTCACTCTGCTTACCTGAATTTCCCCTCTTCAATCCCCAAGACTACAATTCTTATCAGTACTACGGAACATGCTTGTTACACACCAGTGATATCAGGCTTCTTATAAAACAAACATATGGTTATATTCTTTTAATAAGAATTCCTCCAACTGCAAAAGTACTAAAACCAGAAATTCTTTTCAGACTATGAATAGTGACCCCTATTTCAGGGGAAAAAAAAAAAAATGCTTAAGGTTCATATGTTGACAAAGGTCATCAGATACCAGAAAAAAGGCCAGCTGTAGTCATTCCCCTTGGTGCTTTCTGTGTCCTATTAGAGACATCCTAGGTATATGTGGTATTTTGGATTAAGTAACAGGGCTCCTTCCAGTTCCTCCCCACAGGAGGGAACCTAACTCAGATTTCTCCTCCAGGTGTTACAGTTTAAACAGTAGACACTGAAGCTTCTAATGTGTTGCCTTCAAAGTCCTTTACTGGATTAAGCTACAGGTAGCTAGGCATTAATGTATAATTATTTGGATATTACCACAGACATATTAACAATTAAAGCAAGAAAGCCAATATGCTATATTTATTGGGATTTTGAATCATCTTGAGAACCGCTATAAAAATTCTTCTCAGTGATACCCTAATTTATAGTAACATTTAAATCCCAAGTTACCATGCATGAATGCTTTGTCATTCTCCTGAATTAGTATCAGCCAGGTCAAAGCATGTGCTAGCAACTAGATTCAAATATTGGTGGGTTTGGAACTAAATATTTTAAAGTGACAGTGATTCAGTGATGTCCTGAAGCAGTGCAATGCATTGAAGCAAAGGTGTACAACTGACTCTTGCCAATCAACAACTGAAGCGTGGCTCACTGTCTCAAATACTGAACCCTCCTTCTGTCTCAATATACAATGCCTCATCAGTTGGCCATTACTTGCTATGAACTAGCTTTTCAGCTATGGAAAATAGATTTTTAATATCCCTTGTTACAATGATACCTGAAAAATTCAGGTCTCTTTGAAATCGTATTTATTTATTTATTTATTTATTTTTAAATAAGGCAATGAAAGTGATAGATGTAAGGCCCCCAGCAGATGGTCTGAATCTTGACTATACAGCCGAAGATCAGAAGAATATTTATACTACTGTACATTCCAGCATTTTTATTTTCACATTTCACAGAGGTCAGATTTTTGGAAAACCAATGTGTCTGCTTCTGAGGTCTCTAGACAGATTGCCTTTTGAAAATCTACCTTATCCCTTCCTTCTTTTGCTGATTCCCAAACCACATGCTGAGTACTGTCACACACCTCTCTGTAACAATGCCAACAATGAAGAACCCTACCTTGAGCCTACTTTTCTGGAGACAAAACAAGGCATAGAATATCTATGCATCTCTGCATCTACCTGTAGACCAAATAAAGCACCAAAAAGTGAATCCTGGTCAGACTGAAACAAAATAAAAATATCTATGTTTTTTCTCCCCTTTCTCTGTAGTGTTGCAGAGAGGGATTACAAAGGGCTTTCCCTGTGGTGTCAAAGGGCTAGCTTGGCTTCAAATAGCAGATAAATATTATTACATGTTTATGGATTTGGAGATAAAAGAGTGATAAATATAGAATAACATACTTGACTGCTACTGTATTTCTGATGGGCAACTGAAAGAGTTATATACTAAATACTTCAGTCATGCATTGAGACAGCTTTCTATATTTAAGGATATTCTTAAGGCATGAAATACATACAGGTTGTTCTGACCAAAGCACTGAAACCCCTACACTATCATGTGTTTTAGACTTCAATTCACAATTTTTTAAAATACAATATGCCTTTTCTGTAATTACCTGTAACATGTCAGGAGCCTACTAATAATTTGGTAGAAAATAAGTTTTTTTCTGTGCATGGAAGATGTGTAAAACAATACATCTATCATCTCTTTGTAGGAAGTTGCTGACCTATTATATAAACTGCCTCTATAAGACAGATCTAAGACTTCCACTGCTACCAGTTTCAAATGAAAACCAAAATGGAGATGTAGAATCGTAGAATCATAGAAGAGTTTGTGTCAGAAGAGACCTTTAAAAGTCCAATGCCCCTGCAGTGAGCTATGTAGATGTGCTATGCTAAGGTTATTTCTGAAATAGTGTTTTACTAAGTGATTTGGAGTGCAAAAGAGACAGAACTTTCCTTCTCTGTAGGAATATATAGCTTATCCTGAGACATCTCCTCTCCAGGAGGCTCCTCATCAGTGTCTCTCTGGTCTGTCTGTGCCTGACTTCACAACTCTTACTTCAGACTGACAGCACAACAACTCATTGGCACTGACCTTCCTAGGAGTTTTATTTGTGTATGTGATGTAAGGGCATGGAGATTTCTGTAGCTTGCTTACATTTCTTTCTTTCTTATATTAGCAATAACCTAGTAACTCCAGCATTTTCTCTTTCCAATAAAAGAGGGGTATTTTTCCAATAGTCTTATTACTGTTTCTGGCTATAGTGGGCTCATGGCTGAGAGCTCATTACATATTCCCCAGGGAAGCTCTTCTACTGTAAGAATAAATATTTGTATCTTTTCCATTGTCCAGTTAAATTTTTCTCAACTTTTCCTTACTGATATTGCTCAGGTCTGATCAGATAATCATAGTAAGAAAAGCTCTAATGTAAAGAGCATTATTCTCAACATGCCTGGTGCATCAAAGCTCCAGAAATATGGAGGTAAACCAAATAGCGCAGAGTCATTTTCCATTAGGGAAAAGAAAAGAGGATTTCATTATACTCAAGGATTGACAGTCTTTCTGGCAGCTCTTCTGAAAAAAATAAAAAAATTCATTGAAGTAAGCATTTACATATTTTACCTTATATAAAGTACTTACATCAAGAGGGTTTTCTCTGAAAACAGCAAAAGATTAATCCTCAAGGAAATTTAATTCTATTACAGAGAAAACATTTTATTTAGTTCTTAGTTTTGGAAATAATGATAGAGGTAATTAAAGTAACAATTCCATGCAATTTATTTCCAAGTAATATTAAGATGTTTACTCACTCTCTAAGCTAATTTTTCTTTGAGAAAGAAATGGTGTTGAATGCTTCTACAGAACAACAGCTTATTATGCATTGGACCTAATAGAAGACCTGGACACATGGAGCTTCCAGCATCTAAAGTGCTGCAGAGATAATTATTTCCTGTAAGTAATGCAACAAATTATGATACTGTTAAGGTCTTCTGAGCCCTAGCTCACACATGCTCTGTGGTGACATTCACAGACAACATATTTCCCAGCAGACTTACCCATAGGGTAAGTTGTTTTTCTACATGAGTTGTTTTCCAAGTATTCAAAATGTGAAGAAAGTGGAAGGACAAAGCCTTAGGAGCTGCTAACCATGACAGCAACTATTATGCATGTTACCATAGCAAGAAATATGTAGTAAATGTACGTTCAAGACATTGCTCCAAATCCAGCTGTGCTCCTCAAAACAATTTTCTTATGGTCCAGCTGACCATGCATATAGGCTACTGGATTTTGTTTTTCCCTTAAGGAAAAGACCAGAGAAGTAGTAGATGCCCCCTCCCTGGAAGTATTTAAGTCCAGATTGGATGGGGCTTTGAGCAGCCTGGTCAAATGGATGGTGCCCCTGCCATGTCAGGGATGTTAGAACTACCTTCTAACCCAAACCATTCTATGATTCTGTGAGTTTATTAGGTACTTTATTCCTCTACTTGACTTAATCCTGACTTTCCCTACCAGCTGCTGGAAAAGATTCTATGCTCGGCATCACTTTCTGAAACTCCTTGCTAGGCACCTAAATTGTTCCTTGTGGTTTTTGGGGAACTTGAGACCCTCACTTGGACTTAAAGTTACTGTATGAAAGGGAAATAGGTAAACTTTAAGCAAAAAGCCTTTGGTGTCTATGAAACTAGTTTTCACACTCTCAAAGAGCTTTATGGGTTTTTAAAAATTATTTTAAAAAACATTTATGTTCTTTCAACATTTTGTTATGCTCCTACAACAATTTATGGTTTTTTTCAGAGTAGTGAGGGGAAAGCATAATTTTGAGAAAATGTGAATTCTGATAGATTGCTCCTTTTTTTCTCAAGACCTAAAGTAAACAACATGTAATTGAAACTGATAGAGACACTGAAGTTTAGTGATGGTGTAATTAAGAGCAAAACATGGATCATCCCATCTAAGAAAGCTTCACTTTTTTTCCTGAAGCATCTGCAGAAAAGCATAGAATCATAGAATTGCTAAGGTTGGAAAAGACCTCCAAGATTATCAAGTCCAAGCTTCTACCCAACACCTCCATGACCACTAGACCATGTCCTGAAATGCCTCAACTACACATTTTTAAACACCTCCAAGGATGGTGAGTCCACCATTTCCCTGGGCAGCCTGTTCTGATGCTTAACTGCTCTTTCAGTAAAGAAATTCTTCCTAATATCTGATCTGAACTTCCCCTGGAGCACCCTGTGGCCATTTCTTCTTGTTCTGTCATTAGTTACTAG
>JANIJG010012053.1:52575-72874 GCA_024611175.1 Megaceryle torquata | reverse complement strand
TTCAGACGGGTCTCGTGAGAGATCAAACAGCAATGGAGGGTCATGCTGGGTCACACCTTCCCCAAAACATGGGCAAAATCCTCTATCATAACATGCCCCAGCTCCAATAGGATGGAAGACAGGGGTCACATAATGAGCCTTCCAGATTGCTCCACCTGGCAGGAAAGAAAGAAGGCTTGCAATGATACTCATGGTTATCACAAGGCAGTAGAAGTGTGAATGTTTTTTCTAGAGTTCATTTTTGGTTGTTAATCTCTACACTTAATAGTTGTAATTTCATTTAAAATCAAGTGCCACAGAATTAAACTGATAATGTAAAAATTATTTCTGATGTTTTGGAGTTTCTCCAAAATTTTCAGTATGTCATTTATCATTCACTTAAGTTTCTACGAAGATGTGAAAAAAAAGATTTGGGGTTTTCCATGGCTTGCTTTCTTGTTAAGGTGGCAGAAGGCCAGACAAAGGGCTGAGGCTAGGACTTTTCCATGACACAAGGAAGGCATGAACTCCTCAGGCCTTGCATTTATATAGAGAGGTAGGTGAGACAGAGGATGGGTGAGAACCCTCCTGAGCTTCAGTAGCTTTCCTGGAATGCCACATGCTTTGAATCCACAAACAAACTGTGCTATACAATATAGGAAATACAACTAAGCTCTTTACTACCCTACACATGGAACTACTTGGAAAGCTGCAATCCCAGTAAAAATGTGTTAGACATATGTGCCCTCCCATAGATTCAATCTAATTCTCGGTAAAGAAGTTCTGTACTCACTGTCCTTCTGGTGCCACCGTGCAGCGTGTAAGTGAATGCCACAGTAATGAAACAGGAACTCATGCTCTGAGTGCTCAACTCTTCCTTGCAGTAAAGGCATCAGATCCTGGCCATCAATTACCCTAGCAGAAAAAATGGAGACCATCAGACTGATATAAGCTGTACAGGACTCAATTCCTTCTGCACACCTCTTCCTGGAACTGGCAAATCTGAACAGGAGAAGATTGTAGAAGATTGCAGGTAGATGATGAATCTCAAATGTAGATAAGAGGTAACTGAGCTGTAGTAACATTTACATGTCTAGAAAAGGAGTGAAAAAGAAAATGTCAGACTCTGAGAATGTGTTTTAAAACTAGATTTTCCATTCTTTGGGGACAGAAGGAGGAATAAAGGTATTTGTGGTTTTTTACCTGTCCTGAGGTAGTACCCCTCCAGCCAGATGAACTATTGTAGGATAAATGTCCATAAGGCTTGTAGGTTCATCAATAACTGTGCCTGCAGGTAACACTCCTGGCCATCTAAATATCCCTGGGACACGGATTCCTCCTTCCCAGCCTCCCATGGCTTTTCCACCTTTCATTAAAAAAAACCCCAAAAAACAAACCCCAAGATTTTGTTTAAATAAGGTTTCATTTAAGATAGAGGGAAACTTTAGACAAATATTATTGCATTGTCATAAGCTAATGTTATCTTTATGAGCCTTTCTTACTCTTTACCACTAAGCTCCTTCACCTCAGCATCAGTGAAATTGTGTTCACTGTGTCAGCCCCCTCAAGTGACCTTATGCACTTAATCCCTTCTATTGTTTTACAAAAACATTGCCCCATCAGAACTCAGGGTGGATAAAATTTTCAGGCATAAAGTGATTTTTTGTCTTTCTTTTATGATCCTGTAGCACACCTGTTATAGTTAAAGCAAGGGTTCAGATGTGGGCTGCAATTAATATTTAGTGAGAAGTTACACAATCTTAATAAAAATTAACTTGTGATCAGTTCCCTCATGAGGAAATGACAGTTTGAGAATTCATGCTTATACAGAACTGTCTACATTTTTAAACACCTAATTGTAATGAGACAAATTTGCTTCTCAGTGAAAAAACATTGTTACTCTTTGAGCATAAAGTCTTACCTAAGCTCTAAAAGGGTGTCGTGAGTACTTTCCTAGTTGTTGCTGCATTGTCACCATCCCTGACAGCTCTTACCTCTGTATATTCCATTCCAGCCCCCCAGCTGCCTTTTGCCTTCTTGTCTTTCCAGCCATCCACCATGATCAGAGGAAAAGTAAATGAGGGTAGTATTTTGCAAGCCTTCCTTGTCGATAGCATCTAGAACCTGTCCTGTAACCAGAGGAAGATGTGTGTATTAAAAAGTAAAAATATTGTTTGCACTACATAAATTTTAGCCTCTGACTTGTAAACATTCATCAGTGTAATTTCTCATCTATGTAGGGCTGCTCATTATTTTAAAAAAGTTTTTTTTTAGGACTGAGGTTTGTAGTTGTAATTTCGCTGTCTGTAAAAACACAGAAAATTTGTGTTGTGCTGTAACCCCTCTATTATTGGTATTATAACAAACAAGTGCAAGATCCACAGTCACGGTCCAGAAGCCTGCATTGTAAAAGACAGAAGCACTGTTTGCTGTAAAAAGCCTCAGAAAGATAGATTCTGCATCAGTGGTGGCCATCATGAGAAATGAGGAAAAAATGGCATTTTACCCTTATCTTATATTATCTAGACCACAGTTAGTATTTGCATTAAATTAATGGCTGGGTATAATATGCATTGATAATATAATTATTTTTTATTTAAAAGTAATTCTTGAACTGTTTCTGATGTTCTTGATTACATTTTCAGTGTGTGACAGGTAGGTTTGAAGACTAATTCCTTTGGTATCTGATTCTAATCCCTTTTACAAATGTGGCTACTTTTCATCTGCTATGACTGAGTGATAAATAAATTTCCCTCCCCTCCAAAAAACAAACTGAAAAATAACGTGAATCTAATTTCTGGGGGCATAACAATTAACATTTGTGAACATTTCTGGATTTATGATGGGGCTGAAAAATATTCAGTACTCTGCTAGAATGCAGCAGTCACAGAGAAATATCTTGCTACTTTATACCTGGAATTAGTTTTCTTATCAGTTTTATCATCTTCTGATGTGTCCTACTTAGAAATAGATAAGACATGACCATAAGAGGATGAAATTACCAGGTCTTTAATGAGAAAGAAAATGAAATAATTCTCATTTATTTAGCAAGAAGAGCAGGAGGGCTCCTTGACAGAAACCAAGGGGACGTGGTTGAAACTGGTAAACCCTAGACCAAAAAAACTGAGTGAACAGAAGGACTCATTTGGTCCAAGACTGGAGAAAATCAAAAGGCAACACTATAAGCCAACAGTGCTCATACAAATTTGACAGATGTTCATGAATAATTTAGGACTTTTTTCCTTCTTGTTTTTAATTCTCTTCCTTGTTCTTTTCATAACAACTGCATTTTTATTTTATGTTCAGACCTAGATACTAGGCAGTTGGAAACATTGTTATTTGCTATGATGACTTACCCACCATCCAGTCCATCTCTTCGACATTGTCTCCGTATAAACCATGGCTGCTCTTCCCAAGAAACTTCTTTGTGGTGAGGAGAGGAGTGTGGGAGTGTAAAAAGGAAAGAAAGAGGAGGAATGGCTTGTGCTTATTTCTAAAAACCAGAAATCAACACTTTATTGTTAGGGAGGGAGGTTCTTAACACATACAGAGGTCTTAATGGAAAATGGTATTGTGATTTGCATACACGCATATTTCAACAATCACTGCATAAACATCTCACTTTGTAAGGTATTAAAACCTAGTGATTAGGATCTGTCTGATAAGATAATTCTTGGCTTATATAAAAAGATCCTCTTTTTTTTCCCTGAATCATAGAAAAGTTCCATATTGAATCTCCACTTTCTGCTATTGCAAACCATGTTGTGTTACTGAAACAAAATCATCTGCCAGCTGTTGCACACGTATCAGTCTGTAAGATAAGGCTACAGTGCAGCTCTACTTCTCCTTCCCTGCCCTCCCCTCTCTCCCCCCATTCCTGTCATCTGTATTTCCTCAATATAGCCTAGAAATATTAATTCTAAAACATGGAAATTTGGAAATGTAATCAGCTTTAGTGATGTTAGGAATATAACATACTTAAGCAGCAGCTTTTTTTGTTTGTTTGTTTAATATGATAACATTATTAATATTATTAATAAATAGATGTAATAGTACTTATAATCCTACATAATATTGCAAAAATTATAAAAGCTTCACATGAGAAAGTGCCACTTAAATGTTGCAAAACATGGAAGAAACAGAAAAAATTGTGATAAAAGGAAATGCTCTTTACCTTTCAATAAATGAAATGGACTCTCTCAAGATAAGGGATGTAGTCCTGTCTGTCACCATTGGCTGCTCAGTAATTTCGTGGTTTCTCATCATAATGCAGTTCCAGTGTCGTATAAACCCGTAACTTGAGAACCAGGATATGAAGAACAGGAGACTAAACCCAGCAAGGCAAGTCAGGGTTTTCCAACTAACTGAAATCAAGCCAGTCAGTCTTCCCAGGGCAGTGGTGAGTGTAAAGAGGCCAATCATCTGAGTTGAAAGACAGAGTTTCCTTCTAAAGGCTCTGTCCATCTCTGGTGTTTCTGTTGGTTGGCAGTCACTTATTAGTGTGAAAGGCATCCCATAAAAATAGCCAAAGCCATGGTTTAAAGGGTGGTGACAATGGTCATTGCGGGATTCACAGTTAACACCTTGATGCCACTTCCCTGAAAATATAGATTATTAAAATGAAAAGAGGCTTTTCCCCATACAAAACATTTCTCAAAAAATGGTTATTTTTTTCCTACTTGTGATAACTTCTTCATCCTACACATATGTACTGAGTATCCAGTGATCTAATGGGATATATCTTATGACTCATGAAAGAAAACCCCTACAAATTATAAATTTCCAACAGAGTTATTGGTGCTTTGTACACATATTTGTACCCTGTAGCTAAAAAACTGGACTATAAAGGGAACTGGAAATAGAGAAAAATTCAAATTTTTACAACAGAGCAAAAATTTATGGCCTTTCTACCTTCGAGATGCTACCTAGGCTTGTTTCTGGAAATGTTTGAATGTCTTAATGTCAGAACTATGGTAACACTCAGTGACATGTTGGTGCCAGACTGATAAGAGAAGCTATAGATAGTGTAGTCAAGCAACTTGAAGTTCAACAGTGGCAGACAAACCACAAGATCCAGAAGAAGTTGGGCTCAGGAGACCAGGATTTCCCATGAAGCTGTACAGATGTAAGTCACTTTGCTGATAATAGTATCTCTGTATACTGAATTAGAATAAAAAGCTTTGCTTTTCAATTATTTTTGCCAGTTATTCATATTTCATCTTATTTAGAAAAGGTAAAGCTGCCTTCTTTTAAATACTGAAGTCTTCATATATCAAAAGGAAAATTTCCTGACCTTTTGCAATAGCATTTGTTCTTTATTATTGACATATGTCCACTGTTATGACAAATGGCACATCAAAGCCATGCATTTGCATCCCTTCCAGCCTATTCAAACAGACTGGTTAGCCATTTACACAGATACATAACAAGTTGACTGCTTTGGCTCACTAAGACTTATGAATATCTGAATCAAGTGACCAAAATCTACCTTTCAGCACAGACATGCATTTTAATTGCATTTTATGATCTCTGATGTAATGCAGGCCTTGAATACCAGATCTATAGATCTAAAGGAACATTTAGAATTGTAATTGAAAACTAATTCTTATTGTGGAATAAGGAACTGTACACTTGCAAAAGGAGATTATCCTAAACAAACAGTTCACTATGTTACCAATACATATATTAGCAGCCAGCCCTGAGTAGGTTTCAATAGAAATGCTGTGCATTACTATAGGAGCAGAAAAAAACCTGCTTCAGATGAAAAAAAATGCTGCTTTTTGGATATAAATATAAAGAAAGAGTGAAAGTTCTATTCTAGGTGGATGAATTGCTTTCAGATAAAATATCTATTCAGTTTACCTCTTGACATATTTAGAGCCAGCTATAGAATAAAACAGGTTTGTAATCAATACATAGATGCATTGGTCATAAATACAGGTGCAGCTAAAGTATCTTTGGACTTCAGATGCTCTCCAACACCTAAATCTCCATCTGAGTTTGATAAAGGCTTCTGACATGCTACAAAAGACTCAAATCTCCAGAAGATAAACTAAGTGTATAATTTAGAGAAATTAATCTTTGAAGGAATAGGTTATACAATATTGGCTTTCTGACTATGAAAATCTGCAAACTGTTTCCCAACAAAAAGTCTCATTATCTCATCAAGCTGCAGGTTATTAAAAGGATTTAGCTTTACAATTAAGCTGGTTGTGCTCCCAGCAAAACAATCACAAACCATTCAGGTGAGACTATTTAGTGCTCATTCAGCTGTGGTGATGTGCGTAGATGTTATGTAAGATTTCTTGTTTCATGACTTGAATGTAAAGTTGTTCTTATGTGGATTTTGTTGTGTCACCACCAGTGCTTTCCATCATCTCCCTACGGTGCAATTAATCAGAATTTGTCAATCCAGTTAAATTAAGTGATGCTGTGGCTGTCTCTAGTGTTATTTTAGCTGAGATGCCCACAGGGAAAATGCCATCCCATTTTGCTGTCTAGCTTCCAGGAGGTATGCAGCACAGCTTCCCTGCAGGGTAATTCCTTTGGCAAAATGGAGACAACTCTGATTGCTTTTTTAGTGATTACGTGCTGAAACCAAGCTGAAGCACATGGCTAATAGACAGGAGCTGATTAAAACAACTACAATAATATCACTGCAAAAGTAAGAGGAGAAAAAGATTCAGTAACACAGGACTTAAAATTCTTGAGGGCTTTATTTAGTATTGTCCTGTATGGCTTAGATTTATTTTGCTGAATGAATACAAATCCATTCTTGCAGACACTTTTATTAGTAAATTCAGTTGATTTGTGCAGCTAATATTTTTATGTGTCAGACATAGATTTTGGATATTGACATTTAGATGCTCAGATGAGGTAGGGCAAAATTCAGCTCAGGAACATTTGTGGTTTATCAATCTGTGGAACTACATGTCTTTTCTAAGATAAATACTTATTTGACACTGGATCGTGACCAAAAGTTACAACTGTATTTAAAAAAAAAAAAAAAAAATCCTAGGAAATATAAAGTAAAATGGAATTTGTATTGATACTGAAGGAGGCAATGTTTTGTGGGCTGTGCTGAAGTCTGGGTGAGGTATAATGGCACACTGTAATTAAAGAAAAAATAATTGATCTGTTTCTGTTTTTGAAAGGTCAAAACCTGTGATGTTATGGGCTGGCTGTGATACATCTGTAAGGAAACCAGGTGTATTCTGTATTATCCAAATGTAATGAACTGCAACAGCTGAAGGGAACTTGGACCAATTAGAATGAACACCATTCTCATCACTAAGGAAACTATAGGACAAGCAAGTTGTAAGATAACCATAAGAGGGACTGAAGGAGTCTAGCATTCACCCAGAAGACAGAGATGGGTGATCACTAGGGGGTCCTGAGAGACCCTCCTCAATCCCTCAGAGACTCTATCCACATGCATAATGACTATGTAAATATGATAATTAGTTCCAGGAAACAGAATGAATATGCCTAATCAGTCTAGGAATTTTAATACATATGTATGTGAAAGGGTAATATAAACTTTGGCTGGTGTGATACACAGTAAGCACATAAGGTGGAGCAATCCCCCATGCATCCAGCGCTGCAATAAAGAAATGCCTGCTTCTTAATGCTATCTCAAATTGATAATTGGTGTTAAGAGGTTTATTTCCAATTTTGGTAGCAGCTGTGTTGTTTTAAGTAGCAGCTGTTCCCTTTTGTTGCAAATCTGCTCTGAGCTGTGTAAAGCATTGTCATGCATATTTAAATGGCATTCGTAATTATTTATTTATATTTTTAAATGCAGTAGTATTGGAATAATTATCATATCTGCTAGAATAGTATTCAAGAAATATTAATGTATTTTCCATTATATATTTTAACAACCACAGCTCTGTTTGATTGCAGGCCAATAGTACAGATTTTTCTCATTACCAGATGCCTGCTCTTTTTAGATTCTTTTTGCTCAGAATTTCTTCTTACAAGATATTATTAAATTAGGAAATAAAAATATTACAACTTATGCATGAGCAGTTGCTAACTGAAACAAATAGTATGAGTGAGATGTGCAGGTGAAACACATTCTAGGCCATCTTCAGGAGTGTCCCCATACCTATCAGTCCTGTGCTGTAGCCTTGATGCTGCAGTATTTTGGCAAAAGTGATTTCATTTGGAGGAAGGCCTCCTGAGCCGCCATTCCAAAAGATAACACGGTAGTTGTTTATAGCATCCATCCCTAAAAAGTACAGTAATAAACAACCTTAGTAAGTATAAGGTAGAGTACTTTTACCAAACATACTTTCTTGTTTCCTGGTTTCATTGATATTAGAGTGTTAAATATTTATTCTAATACTGCTTGTTTGGGGAAATTAATCTAGGACTCTGGGCAAGATTAAGAAAGAGTTAAGTGTCTCCATTATAAAACACTGATTCTCCTTTGTATCTCATTTTGGTTTACTCAGAATGACACAGATGTATAGGAGCTTTTCTATGTCACAGTGGCATCCAGGCTGTATGAAGTGCACTTAGTGTGAGAGGGCAGGGAGTTTTCAGCCCTCTGTCAGCCTCAGACTCCAGCTTCCATAAGGGTGCCTGGGAGCTAAAGATTTCCTTGCACAGTGATGTGGTTGGTATCTGACTTCTGAAACTCACAGAGTAGTAATCTTCTTTTCATCTGCAGGATTACACCCTGTTATTTAGCATTATATACTGGCATGACCCCATCAGACAACATTATGTGAAGTACAATCTGTCATGAAAGAGTTGAATGTTTCTAGCCGTGTTGTAGTGGGAGAGAGTCTGTACAAGCTCATGTACGTTTTCAAGGTACCTATCTCAGTGGTAGCTGTCACAATAAAAGTAAGATGGCATGTCAGCTTCAGAATTTCAGGAAGCACTGAAGATCAATTTTGATAGAACAAGTGTTAAGACAGTTGCTGTTAGAAAAATATAAAGCTATTTGGTTTTCATACCTCTTCATCTCAGGGCTGAAGTTTGACAAGATAGTATTTTTTTCTTCAAAAACAGAACTGGGAAAAATAATATAGCTGTCAAACTGTTATTTCGTAGGGCGGATGAAGTCTGACACATGGGTAACAAAGCTTTCCTGTAAATGACTGGTTCTGCACCTTGACTGGAGGGAATAGACATGTATCTGCATAGATCTACTTTGCTCCCTGCAGGGCTGAGCTGTTTCTGGTATCTGCTGAGGAGCCAACCATGACAGAAATTAATGTAACTAGTGGTTTAGAAATGTGTTGCTATTATTATTCATGTTCTGTGTAATGACCTTTTTGAATGTAACAACTTGTACTAACTCCATTCTGGCTGCAGTCTGTGCAATATAGCACCAAAAGGCAACCAAAGTTGTGAGCTGTGGGGGCAGCAAACTGCTCTGCAGAGCTGGTTCTTCTCTGCTCTGCTTCCTCCCAAGTCAGTTCATTATATTCCATACATATAGATATCACCTTAAAGGTACTAGACCTAGCTGGTGTGTCTTTGTGTGTCTCAGGGATGACATGTCAGTGACACCTTTTCTATTTGCACATCCTCACTTCTTTTATGTCCATTGTATGATACTGTTCTTTTCAGCAATACAGCAATGGCCATGTAATGGCTGTATTAGTTTTGCAAGGCAAACCTGATCGGAGGGGATATCTGCCAGTGAGGAAAGCTGCTCTGCTGGGGGTGCAAAGTGGAGCCGCAGCAATGTGTTGGGTCAGTTTTACTCCTTCCTTTGCCAGGCGATCAATGTTTGGGGTCCTAAAAATGCAACCAACATTGTTAAATATCATTCAGAGAGTCTTCAGGTGAATGGGGATGAAGCATAATATACTTATCTTTATTTGGGGAATTTTATTCTATTTGAAGATAGACAAGAAATACTTTTTAAAATTCATTTTTGTTTAAATTTTCTCATCTGATGGGAAAATACTATTTTTTCTTTATTTACAGTTATCTGGATAAATTTCAAGCCAATCATTCCTTCTTGTTTCCTAATTCTTATGCAGAAAGGTACCCCTCTGTTCTTGAAAAGAAAACTTGGGGTGAAGCAGAGCCCCACCAGCTACCTATGATCATCAACTACCTATCGGAAATTTGCCAGCTGGTGCCAATCAGGGTGAGATTTGGAGAACTTTGTTGGAGGGTATTGATTGTTGTTGAGGGGAGTGATTGTATCAAGTTTGGTTTTGTTCAAAGAAGTGACAAGCTAGTGGGAAGCCAGCAGGCAATACCATGGCATGATTTTTAAAAAGAAGGTAAAATCTATGCCCTTGAGTTTGAAAAGAAAAGTATTTCCTAGTAACATGGTTTGTTGCAGTGATTTGTACCATATTTTGATGTGAGACTGGGTAAAAATGGCAAAATAGAGGTAAGTGACATAATAAGGCTTGATATGTTGAAAGAGGGGACAACATTCCTGTCTTTGGGTATGTGTAAGAGTTTAGTTGTTTCTCAGTGTCAGACCATTAAGGAATACACAGGAACAGTTGACATATTCCCACAGTAAACCAGCTCTGGATATCAGGGCTGGCACTGGGAATGCCCTCTGTCCTGTGAGGGTAGTGCATTACATTTCATTAGTAATAATTTCCCCAGGAAATGAACTTGAAGACAGCTCAAACAGCTGATGACGTGTAAAGGATTGCAGTCTTATGCTACAAAACACACCAGCTCTTTTAATTGTTATGCTTGGTTTCCTTACCTGATAGTATCATTCCCATAGCAACCTACGTCCCCTATGCCAAGATCATCAGCCATCAGTAGGACAATGTTTGGCTGTGTGATGATGGAAAGGTGAGTAAGCGGTGGCTGCAGAAACAGACCAAAAATCAGGGGTGTGACCAGAGATCTCCTGAAACAGAAGAAGGAGAGAAGCCAATGACCTGGGCACTCATGACTCCCGCTGCACATAGCTGAAGACCCTCCTGTGTGAGTTTGGCTGCAGATCAGACCACTCTGCCCAGACATAGAGGGTTTGTTAAATTTTGATCATTGACCCAAAGTGATGTCATGAAAAGGAAAGTGTTGGGACCACAACTTTAAAATCTCCTTTTCTGATTCTTTCCAAACTTCCTAGGAGCAGTCTCACTTGGGATTTTATGTGACATATGACATACAAGTGATTTTGCTTTAGTGGCTTGGGGTTCTTTTTATAAGTTGATCTGGGAAACTGAGAAGGAAATTGATGAACAGCCTTGGAAATTCTTCTCACCCAGACTGGGACCTTTGTGTTGTAAAAAAGTTAAGAACAAGAAAAACAAACAAAACATTGGGAGTATACTTTATAGATAAGCAATGCTACTATTTTATAATACAGTATTATGTAATTATTAAACTTTGTTCACTTTAGATCTAAGTATAATATAACAATAATTAATGAACTTTTTTCTTACCAATAAGGTGTTATTTGCCAAATCATTTCTGCATTTGGAGTGTTCAGATTCTGCATAACCAAGGGAGAGAGCCTTGTCATGTTTGCATCTTCCTAGTAGTTATTACAATAAAAATAGATAAAAAACTTAATTAAAGCCTATCAACATTCTCTGTTGTATTTACTTCAATGCATCTCAGATCAGACCCTAAATGGAGTAAAGGCATTAATGTTATTTTTCTTTTTAGCACTTCATCATTTCTTAGAGGAATTTTTCTGTAGAGAAGTTTATCTTAAAATAGCAAAATAATTCTTTTTTTGTTGCATGACTCAGATGCATGAAAAATACTTATTGTTCAGAAAGGAAGAGAAGAGCTTTTTGAAATCCGGTCCTGAATAGAATTTATTTTTCTATAATCATAGAAACACTAGCAACCTGCTGTTTCTTCACATAAAGTTCCAAGTTTCCTTTCAGGCTTGTAAGAATTATCTTTAGTTGTAAAAATTCTAGTCATCCTCTTCCAACAATGACATTTTCTTAGAAGACATTGAATTTCTGACCTCCTGCTTGACTCTGCACTGAGCCATTTCCTTCTTCGTATGTGTCAGATTTTGGGGTGTGATTTCCCCCCCTGCAAAGCTTTTTGCAAAGGTTCCTCTGAGGCTTTCTCTTTCACTGCCAGCACAAGACAGACTGTTTCAAGGCTTTGAAGTAAGGGCCAAATGACCTTGTTTCAAAAGCTTTAAAACAGACTCCTTTCAAATTTATCCTGTGTCTGGTTGAACTATCCAAGTGTCTCAATTTTATAAATTATATTGGTTCCACTTTTCCAGAAATGGTAGTATTTAGCATTTTAATAAATATCCATAGTTCTTACATTTTATTCATCAACTCTACTAGCCTCATTGGGAAAATTTAAATTTCTGTGCTTAGAAAATTGGCATTCAGACATCTCTGAACATTTATTTACAAGCACCAATGCTGATGCAGCATCACTAGCTGCAGACACAACTTTTTGCATTTGGATTTGTGCCTTTTCTGGATCTTAAGTAGGTAGAGGAAGGATACTGGAGGACACCTCATCCATCTTTTACATATACCTACTGTGTGCCTCAAAAACAGGTGAAATAAAAGGGAGTTGGAAATATTCAAATTTATCATGAAATTAGTTGTCACTAACTACCTCTACTTTACAGTAGATTCAAAGCACATCCTGCAGCCAAGACTGAGCTTCTTCAGAAGCTGCCTGTAAAATAGTGGGTAATACACAGAAAATGGTTACTTCACTGACTGGTATTATACCTGTCAAACCATTTCCTTAGTGAAAGGTGATGGGAGTCCAGTCAGAGAAACTTTAGCAGCTGTGGTGGGAACAAGAAGGACAGTGAAAGCAGTTGCCCTGTTCCTTGCCTTTCTGAGAAGTCAGGGGGAGCCCAGGGGATCCCCTCCATGACAGTACAGCTCCTTGCTCAGCCCCTGGCAGCTGGGACAGCAGCAACCACCCACCTGATTCAGGCACCAGCAGTTCAGAGGATGCCTTTTTGGAAGCCAGCTGTCCCTTTTGCCATCTGAATTGAATTCATCTTAAAGCGAAACTCTTTCCCTCACTTTCTCATTATTTACATTTTCCCCTCCCACCCCTGTAATTAAAATTTTATCCCTTTCTTCATCCATCTTAATAATCCAAGATTGATATAGCTTGCATATCTTTAATATTTTACTGTTTTCCTTTACTTACTGAACTGTTTTAACCTGTCTTTACTTTTCTATCAAAATCCAAGATACTGAAATCCCAATTCAAGCCAGTTTGCTTAAGAGGAAATTTTCATACTCTTAGATGCAGTAAGATAACACTTTTTATGAGAACAGTACACATTTGTGGTGTTGGTTTGTCAACAATCAGTGGAAAGTTTTACAGGTAATTCCACTCAATTTGGTACTGTTCAGTCTGTGAAAATGTCTTCTAAAAATTCCTATTTTGTAGACTTGATACAGATACCATAAAAGCCAGACTCATGACAACAAGTTGCCTGCAGCTTTATACACAGGCTTGTATGAGAATAATGTTGTTGTAAAGCAAAATGCCATTTAGAAACTTCCTCAAGATGTTTTTATCAACAGATAAAAAAAAAAAAATACCCAAATGCCCCCATTTTCCTGTGCATTTCCCAGCATAGTAAGGAAGGAATACAGTACCTGGTCAAGTTACACTCAAAGCAGGCAGCTGATAGACTGAGCATGCATTTATTTTCAGTTGACTTAAAACCATTCCAAATTTTTCAGCATGGCTACTGCTGCTACAGCACAGTAGCTAACATCTCTTTCTGAAGGCAGTCCTTAAATCTGCCCTAGCTGCTCATGCGCACTTCACCACAGGAAAGCTGTGTTATAACCACAGCTTACAAATGACTGGATGGTCTAACTTACCCCAGAGTCCCTTAGGCTGCACTCCTCACTGCTGCTTGCACAACAGTTACATTCATACACGCATGAGGGTCGGGCTGGGGAACACCACAGATGTAGCTAAAATGCTTTCTGCTCAAACAGTGCTTTCTCAAGAGAAGGGAAGGACCTCCTTCAAGTTTGAGACACTCCCATGAGAGGAACTATAAATAAGTTTCCCATAAACCTCTCATTTGCGCCAAAGAAAACAGAAAACTGCTGTACTTACAATGTCTGTAGAAATAGAAATTGAGTGGATATCTTCACTTTATGGCAGCCCCAAGTGCCTGCAGCAAGGACAAGGCACGTCTCACTGTACAGGCAGTAAGAAACAGTTTTAGGGTGAGAGGAGGAAATGTTGGCAAGAGACCTGAATTTGCTTTTTTAGAGAATGAGTCATTTGGCTTCACTTCTGAGAGCTGCCTGTTTCCTAGTCATCACTCAAAGGGACTAATTAAGGTTACATGCTGGCTGATGTTTGCTTTTGAGATTTTTCTTGTTTGAGTCCTGTTGTACTGTTTTGGGACAGCATGAGATACTATCAAACAGCAATCTTGCTTTTCTCACAGAGAATTTCCTGCATTCTTATATCTTAAAGAGAAGGGAGATGATGTTATGAGTTGGTGGTTCATCACCAGTTGCCATTGTGCTCACATTGGTTTGCTAGTGGAGCACCTCTGAGGCAAGTTACAGCTCCATAGGTGATCTCTCCTCTCCTTGTCTCTCCCACCCAGCATTTCCATGCTGGAGCGGTTACAGCCAAAACACACAGGTGAAGTGGTTATGTCTGGTTTTCCTTCTTTCAGCACTTGCTTCCTTATCCCCTCCCATGTTATGACACCTCAGTCTGTAACTTTCCAGTTCCCATTCACCTTCACCGTGCCTGTAGCATTTCAAGATTCATTTCAGGTATATAAGGTTCCTTGTTGTTTGCTGCCCTCTGCTGCTGTATATTTTCTAAAAAAAAAGAACCTTCTGAGGTGCTGGGTTTTTTTCTGTCCATGTTGCAATCAATCACAGTCTCACGGCCCTGCTGACTGGGAGAGCCCCTCTTGCAGGTGGAGTCTCCTATTTTTCTTGTGTGTTTGGTTGTTTGTTTTTTTTTTCTCCCCAGGACTTCTTGCAAATTATATAGTATTTGTAATGGAGAACCACAAATTGTAACTGCTATGTTATTTACTAAATTTAGAGTATAGCAGAAAATTGAATTCATGTCTACAGTTACACTGCAGGAATTCATTTTTTTTGCACGTAGTCTTCTTCTAACAGAGAGAGAGCTGGACCAGATCACTGCAGAAAGTAGCACTCATTGAGATCTGGCTGCTGGGCACTACTGCCTGGGTGCAGCTGTGGTGCAAGGAAGATAAAGGAAGGAGGGTAGTGCTTGTGGTCTAAAGATTTTCACAATGAAAACCTGTGCTTGTTTTGCCATTTGATCTTTGATGGAGACAAAGGTGAATGCTCTCTCACTGGTGCCACTTAAAGATGACATTTGTAAAAGGTCTATGCAAAGCTAATTCTGTTCCCAGCCACTGCACTAAGTGTCTCTACCTTTTTTTTTTTTTTTTTCTCCTCTGTGGAGAAATCTTTAGAAAGTCTGTATTTGTTCAGGATGTGGAATTTTGTATAAGCCCTGCATATTCTTGTCTGTCACTCTCACTTTCTTTAAACTGACTACTGGACAAATTAGAATTCACTGATGCTATTGAAGTACTTCCACATCTTAAAAGTTGAAGGCTGAAGTTAGAAGGGGTTTGATACTAGGATATGATGATTAAGAGACTCCCTCTAGTGACTAATTTATTTTTGAAATCTTGTTGCATTTCAGAGAACATGTGATTCACACTCTACCTTTCTAAAAGTCATTGCACAAGGATATAAAATCATGTTATTTCTCTGAACTCTGATTTGCACTAGGTCTTCAAGACCTGAATGCTCAGGAACAGTTGCAGAGCCTTACCTGTTGTCTTGAAGCATGTAATCCAGGTTTGCAACACCAGGAAGAAATCTGGTTTGTGCATTCCAGGGCTGCTCTGCAATGTTAGCCAAAGTGCAGTAAATGGGGGATGAGTGAGAGAGTCGCTTCAAAAGTGCACTCCTGATGTGGGGTAAATAGTGATTCAGATTCTCCAATTCCTGCCTAAGGCTTGACTTAGAAGTCTGCTGCTCAACAAGTCTCAAAGAATTACTTACACACCATCTACCATCTAACCTCTCAAGGAAATCTAAAAATCGCTGTTTGTTTCCATTCTTAAAAAAACTATTTGCTGTGCTGTCTAAGCACAACAGCCTACACTGTCCAGCGTAAATGGTAAGGGCCAGGAACCTGCATGTGTGTGTGATTTATCTCATCAGCAGAGTGGGTTGGGAGCTTAGTTAAAAAATGGAAACCTTTTCTTTTTGAATCTTGCTCTCATGATTTTTGGTGGATTATTATTATTATTATTTTTTAATAAAAGCCATGAATAAAGTGTATAAAGAACACTTGTGACAGGATCTATGGCTTTAGATTTCTCTTTCAGAAATCTGGATGATCTTGGAGGTCTATTCCAGCCTCAGTAATTTTGTGATACTGTGAATCCCACTTTATGACAGCAGTGGAAGTTAATTCACTTCAGAGTACCTTTATAGATTGTTATAAAGTAGTTAAAAGCTAAAAGGGCCATAACTACTCTGTGCAGCTCAGGAAAAACTGCTGTGGATGATCTTCAGTGGAAAAGAAATAGTCCTCTCCTTCCTCTGGTGTTTAATTAAGACTCCCAAGGCCCTTCAGCTGCTCTTGGTCCTGAACATTTATTTTTTATTGCAGGTTTACAGCTTCTTCCCACTCAGGAGTGCACAACCCTTTTGTTGTCTCACAGAGGTGGCCACTTCTCTGTATGCTGCTCTAGAAGGACACCTGCGTCCTCTAAGCACTGTATCATCACTCCTGCTGTTAACCTCTCTGGACAGTGCAGTCTGTGTTATGCATCCATGGCACTCTGCATGGATATTGCTTTTTAGGAACAGTCACATGTAAGTTAAATGCTTAATAACAGGCAGGTGGTCTCTTGTCCTGCTACAACAGTGAAGGCAGTGATAGCTTAGTGTGTGTGAATACGTCTATACATACCAAAATTTATACAGCTTATTTCAAATAGTTCTGGTTTGGTATTTTGTTTTGTTTTGTTTTTTCTCACGGGAAAGAAGACCAGAATGGATTTATATCAGTTTTTAGTCAGTTGAGGCTGCAAGACTAAAATATACAGTAAAAATATTAAAAATTAAACCCAGAGGTTTTTTTATGTAATATGATCAATACAGAGGGGAGAGATCTAGGAAAAAACAACCCACCAAACCATGGATTTTTTCTAACAAGCTATAAAATACACAAACCAGATTTTTATTTTGATGGCTGTCAGAAGCAAGGCATGTATTTAGCATGTTCTTAAGCCCCCTGCTCTTTAAAAGTGCTTAAATCTGTAAGAGGCTGGGATAGAGCACAATAGTGCATGAGGATCTGAAGGTATTACCTGATCTTATGTTCTGATGCTTTATGAATTTTTCACCAATGCCGTTGTTCTTACAGAAACCAAGAGCTATGGTCACAGGGGTGCTATTCCAACTACAGGGGATGGTTTAAAATCTACAGTATTTAATTTTACACTGTTTTCTGATGCTGATGCTAAATACATTCACAGAGGCAGAGACTATCTGGAAAAATTACTATGAGGATTTTGCAAAATATTTTTGCTGGCGTGAAAATTCATAAAATAGCATAGTGAAAAAACACAGGCCACCAGTGTCACTAAATAAGAACTAGATAAGGTATTCACAGGGTGTCAGAAATTTTCAGTGTTTTTTATAAACTCAAGTAGTATGAAGTCAGGAGTATCTTTATTCTAATATACTTTATCAGAGATTTTCAAGATGAAGTATAGGATGCTTTAGTTTCTGTTACTTATTAATTAGCAATTCATAAGGATGGATATTAATAACTGGACATTATATAAAATTATAGTAAAAAACCCTAACAACTTTGAGTATTTCATATTCAGGTCAATTTATCTGTCTACTAGAAACTGATAATTTAAACCCATGATAGAGGTAATCTGTAATTAAGCATCCACTGTAGTATGGAATCTCGAAAGGTAAAAGCTTCTGAGACTCCTTAAAAAACTGTGAGCCATACTGTAGAGCAAGTGTTGCATACAGATTGCATATGACTTACAGCTGACAGAAAAACACTCATATTTGTCTGCAGACAGACCCAATGGGAAAGTCAAAAAGAATCCCTGGGGTACATTTTGGTAACGATTATTATTCTAGATTTATGTTGCTCCTTGTTACTATGGTTCACAAGTCAGCTTAAAACTATCTTCAGTATTTTATTGGCAACTGCCACAAGCTGCAGTTTCTGAGTTTAGCATATAAAAAGCCATGATACATTTTGATTTCAAGCTTATTGTAACTGTCACCACTGAAAAAAAACCAATGGAGAGTAGAAAGAACACTGACCTGCAAGTTCTTGTTAAATCAAAGTCCTTTTAAATAGTATTTTTGTATTACAAGCTTGCAGAAGAGAGTTGTCTTTCAGAACTGAGGACTGATTTCAGGGTAGATCCTCTTGTCTATTTAAGATCACGTCACTTAAATCATCCATTGCAATTACATTATTTGAGCACCTGAGTAGCTATAGCACTTCAGAAAGGAGATGTGCAAATTCATCACTGGAATATTTGCACTCTCAGGGAATGCAACTTTGCTCCAGAAATCAATGGTGGAAATAATTTGTAATGAAACCACAAAGGAACAGCTTTGCTGTGATGGTCTACATAGAACAAAAACATGGATTAAGAGGCCTGAAATGTTTTTATATCAATGGCGTTCTTAATCCACAGTTGTATTACACACTTCCGCTGGCATAGCTATGTTGGTCAAGGGTGTGAAATGCATTTTTGCCTGTGTATTGTGGGAAAGAAATGGCAAAACAAATTAAAATGTTAGAAGTGATTTTTTTGAGGCACAAAATGCTTTTTCAGCAGATACTATATTCTACCAGGGTATTTAAATGCTCCAAAAAGTGGAGCATTTCAACATCTCTATACTTGGTGGACGTGAGTATACAAACATATCCAAAATAGTTTTGGAATTTTTCCTTGTACCCTACATGCTTTGATATAGAATCCAAATACTATATATAGCATCTGTAGACTTATAAAAATGCTGAGAACAGTATTTTGCTCTCTCTATGCCTATTACCTATCAGTTTATGAAGTTATAGATTTAATTCCTTTTCACCCATGTGTACATTTTATTTTAATATGTCTGATTTTCCTACCCTTTGCCTCCCTCTTGGCTTTTTTTTATTAGTTTGTAATTAAGTACTACAACCCCCCCTTTTTAAGGGCCAGTGAATTAAATTCTACTGCTAGTGTGGCTTGGGGAACGTCCCCACTACAGAATATGCCCACAATGTAATTAGAAAGTTTTATCTTTTGCTCCTTCTATATGTATGGAAATGTCTTTGAAATTATGAATTCACTTTCATTTTCTTGCTACAGAAGTTTAAGTAGTAACTTTACAGCTGGCATTGTATTAAGCAGATTTTCACAAGCAGAACTAGAATTCCCATCTTTCATTTTTAAAAGGAACAAGTCTTTAAGACTTGGCAAAATACTTCTACAGAAAACAAGTATAATTTCCTTGTACCTTACAATGCCACATATTTATTAAGTATATCACTCATTTAAAAGTCTCTTTACCCTTAGTTTGATCCTGGAATTTGCCAGCTTGGATTTACCAATGAAGTGGATCAGATTTCTCACAAACTGCAGACTTGACTTCCCTTCCCTTCCCATACTGTGTTACTGGCCACTTTTGAATTATTTCAAATTATTAAGCAAATTGAGAGTTTTCCTTGTAGTTTTATAATGTAACTGGTCTCCAACCATAAGGGCTCAGCAGAGTACCAGGTACTTTATTTCTGCTATACTGTCAGAGTCAGCCTTTGTCTCTGAGAGGTCTCCTAGCTTTTGATCATCAGCAATAAGGGCTACATTGACATCCAGGTTTACCAGAGAAGCTCCAGGCTCCTTATTCATTCCCAGATTTCTCTCCCTTGCAAACCCTTTCCTGTCCTGTCCACCGCAGGCCCACAGCACATGATGACCCAATCCCCGTTGTTTCAGAATCTTTAGTAATCCTGAGTGCTCGCTTGACTGAAGAAGACCTGGAGATTCATTGCTTCCTGAGCAAAGCATTGACTTTACCACAGCTCTACCTTCCTCCATATGCCACTGTCTGGGGATACCCTTTGGTCTTTCAGAGAGCCTGGGCTACCCACTCAGATGCTGTCCCAGTGTTCACTAAAATGTCTGGGACCTGATCCTGCTGTGTCTCCTAACATGGGCTTCTCTCTCTGCCAGTACTGGGGCTGCATTACATCTTTCACCCCCCCCCCCCACCCCCCCCCTCCCCCGCCCCCTCCTCCGCCCCCCGCCTCCTCACCCTAACCCCGCCCCCTA
>JANIJG010012053.1:0-40502 GCA_024611175.1 Megaceryle torquata | reverse complement strand
CAGTGGTGTCCCCCAGGGATCAGTACTGGGCCCAGTTCTATTCAACACCTTTACTGATGACCTGGATGAGGGGATCAAGTGTACTGTTAGTAAATCTGCAGATGACACTAAGTTGGGGGCAAGTGTTGATGTGCTGGAGGGTCGGGAGATGCTGCAGAGGAACCTGGACAGGCTGAGTCAATGGGCTGAGGCCAATAATATGAGGTTTAAGAAGACCAGGTGTTGACACAACTCCTCCACAGTAACCCCTTGCAGCACTACAGACTGGGGGATGAGTGGCTGGAGAGTGGCCTGGCAGAGAGGGACCTGGAAGTACCGGCTGACAACTTGGATGAACATGAGTCAGCAGTGTGCCCAGGTGGCATGGAAGGCCAATGGCATCTTGGCTTGTATCAGGAATACTGTGGCGAGCAGGTCTAGGGATGTAATTCTGCCCCTGTACTTAGCACTGGAGAGGCCTCACCTTGAGTACGTGTGCAGTTCTGGGCCCCTCACTTCAAGAAGGATAGTTTGATGCTGGAGCGGGTCCAGAGGAGAGCAATGAGGCTGGGGAAGGGACTGGAGGGAAAGTGTTATGAGGAGAGGCTGAAGGAGCTGGGGCTGTTCAGCTTGGAGAAGAGGAGACTCAGGGGAGACCTTATCATTCTCTATAACTACCTGAAGGGAAGTTGTAGTCAGGTGGGGGCTGGCCTCTTCTCCCAGGCAACTAGTGACAGGATGAGAGGGCATGGCCTGAAGCTGCACCAGGGGAGGTTTATGTTGTCTATTAGGAAGCGTTTTGTCACAGAAAAGGGTGATTAGACACTGGAATGTTCTGCCCAGGGAGGTGGTGGAGTCGCCATCCCTGGAGGTGTTTAAGGAAAGATAGTATGTGGTGCTTAATGACATGGTGTATAGAGACTTTATTTTGTTTTATGACACTCCTACCCTCCCTTATTCCAAATAATATATGCATTGATGATGAAATATTTCCTCCATACACAATATTTGTAAATAGCTTTGAGATCCTTTAGAGTGAAAAATGAGATATGAATGACTGTTAACTAATTTATAATTTTCTTCTTAAGGAAACCCATTGTCCCAAAGTGCGCAATGCTGTTGTACAATAAGAGATTGTATGATAAAAAGGTAGATTGCCTAATCAAGATTTGTTACCTAATGAGAATTAAAACATTCTGTGTCATTAAATAACTAGATAAACTGTTCACATTCATGAGTTGAATTTATGGATAGTGTCTCTATGCTGTTCTCTAGGTTTTGTTTGTTTGGTTGGGTTTTTTTAATTGAAATTCCTGCAATTCATTATTTCTACACCACAGTTTTCAGTAAGCTCTTAAAAAAATATATAAAATGATGAGTAACTCTAGAGTCAAAGCATTAAACAGCTCAACTTTACACTGGTTATTTCATATAGCAGTTAGACATTCACAGAATTTCTGTGCAATTATAGAAAAACACTAGTTGCACAAGCCACTATTTTCTGTTTCTCTGCAAGATATCTGAGCATAATGAAAGTGGGAGACAGGTAATTTTAATATTTATTCAGAGCTGAAAATCCTTATATCTGAGTAAAATTTTCTTTAGGTAAAGTGTCATGGAAGTATTTAAATGAAAATATTTTTGTCGAGGATCAGGCTGATGAAGCCTTGTATGGGCTGCTCAAGAAAGGCTTGAGCTGACAGAACCTGGTCCTCATGGGTGACTTCAATTACTCAGACATTTGTTGGGAAAACAACACAGTGGTGCACACTTCATCCATCAGGTTTCTGGAATGTGTTGAGCACTTCTTCCTGCTACAGATGCTGGATGTGCCGACAAGGAACTATGCATTGCTTGGTTTACTGCTCATGAACCGAGAAGACTTACTTGACAACATAACCATCAATGTTAGTCTTGGATACAGTGATCACAACACTGGGGAGTTGAAGCTTCTACACAGAAGACCAGTAGTAGGAGAAAAAAATGGGATTTTAGAAGAGCCGATGATGTCCCAGGACCAAATGGTTGCAAGCTATTTTTAAGAAGGTAGCTTCTGGAACACCCTTTCCACAGTAGGGAGACCTTTAAGTACTTCCAATATAGATTTAGATTTTTTTTTTTTTTTTTTAAATTATGACGTATCTGCCCATAAAGACAGAGTAACAGACTGTAGGAACCAGCAAGCTCTTTCCATTCTCATGTGCAAAGTTATCTAATATATTATTAAGACTATCATGTATTTTAAAGTCCTATTCAGACCTATTAAGAAAACAGAGCCAAAAAATTAACTCAGTTGTGAATACTGTCAAGCAGCAAAAATATTACATTAATTTCTCTAGCATATGTCTGAGTACATGCCACTGAAGGCAGAAGAAGTAATGAAAAACTTATGGGAGATTTATCTATATGTGGTGTCCTGTTTCTGCAATATGAAATAGCAGAAGGAAACTCTTTTGCCATAAGACCAAGTGACAACTGCCACCAGAGGTGACTAAAGCAGCTATTTGTGGATATTCCTTTGCTGAAGGGCACATGAAAAAATGTGTGTGCAGTTTGTGCCTTTAATTTTTACAAAGAAATGTAGCTGGCAAGAACAATAAGTTTTTTGATACCTCTAAAAATGCAGTCAATTGCAGATTCACATACATTCCTGTGGATTTAAAATCAGCTTAATAATTCTTAATGTGCTTTTAGGCAAGGAGCATGAGCACCATTTTTTCCTCTTTTCTTTACCTCTCCAAGGCACAGTAAAAAGAGGGAGCCTTATTCTGGAAGTGTACAGAGAATGGCTAAAGGATTCCCCTGTAGAAAACACTTTCTCTCCTGGCTTTCTCTGCTTGGAAGATAGTGTTGCTGCTGGACAAGAGTGCTGCAGGGAACCAGGGAGCTCTGAAAGCCTGTGACTTTGCCTGGAGAGTGAGAATCTGCTCTGACCCAAACAAGAGGGATCTCCCCTGCATGCAAAGGGACTTCTGCTAAAGGATATTATGTGCTACCTAAAGAAGGCTACAATTGCTCATCACAGTACTGGAGCAAATTAGGAACCTCTTGTGGCTGAGGAAAAATCATTGTCAAAAGAAAAATGCTGCAATCATGATAATTGATACATTTACAGTTTGTCTTTCCCTGCTGTTTCATATGCTTTAGCACTGTCTGATGCCAGTAAAATTAGAGCATGGGACAAGGGAAGAGAATCATGATTCTGCTTTAAAAGCGCCAGTAAATGCTGTACCTGGGATGATCAGTGAAGTCTCTACAACTCAGATAAGAAGCAATAAAATGAAGGAGCACGATGTTAAGAGGATTGAGGAGTGGGTCCCTGAGAACCAACAAGGCCAAGTTGGAGGTCCTGCACCTTGTTCAGGACAATCCCCAATATCAATACAGACTGGAGGATGAAGGGATTGAGAGCAGCTTGGCAATGAAGGACTTGATGGTACCGATGGATGAAAAATTGACATGAGCTGGCAATATGTGCTTGCAGCCCAGAGACCCACCTGTATCCTGGGCTGCATCAAAAGAAGCATGGACAGCAGGTCAAGAGAGGTGATTCTCCCTCTCTACTCCACTCTCTTGAGACCCCACCTGGAGTACTGTGTTTAGCTCTGGAGTGTCCTCACCACAGGAAATACCTGGACTTGTTGGAACAGGTACAGAGGAGGACCACAAAAATGATCAGAGGGCTGGAACCTGTCTCCTGTGAAAAAGAAGACTGAGAGAGTTGGGGTTGTTCATCTTGGAGAAATCTCTGAGGAGATCTTATAGAAGCCTTTTAATAAACACTTATAAAACACACAGACTAATACTTTTTACCAGTGCCTGTAGTAGCAGGACAAGGGGCAACAGTTTAAAACTGATAAGGGTAGGTTTTGATTGGACATAAGGAAGAAATGTTTTTTTCTGATGAAGGTGATGAGAACAGGTTCCCTAGAGAAGTTGTGGTTACCCCATCATGGAAAGCGTTTAAAGTCAGGTTGGATGGGTATTTGAGCTGCTTAATCTAGTTGCAGATGTCCTTGCCCATGACAGGGGGTTCAGACTAGGTGATCTTTAAAGGTCCCTTCAAACACAAACAACTCTGATTCTATATGGCTTGACTCCTAAATTTATTTCATTGCTATTTTGGAGATTTACTTTTCTGTATTAAGAACTTACTTTGAATATTGGGTAGAAGAACCCACGAGTAATAAGAGGCTCTTTTAAATAATAAACAAACCAGTATGGTAAGTAATAGACTACAAATGACAAAGAAGCAACAGATATTTATTTTGCTTTGTTAAATACTATGGATACAGGTAGTGAAACTTGCCGTATTTGCATTGTAATAATTTTAACTGTTAATATTATAATGAGGAATATTAATGTCTTATGCCTATTAATGTAATGCATATTAATTAAATTATAATAATAAATGGGATAAAATAACGTCCATGCTCACTGGTAGCCGTGTAAAATAAGACCACAAATAATCCATTTGCAGCCTTGGCTAATCTCTGATGCTGATAAACAGTTGATGCAGAAACTGATGCAGAGGTGGCATCAGTCACAGTTACAGATGTTGTGTCAGTGAAAAAGGGAAAGAGTGTATCAGAGAAATGATTGTGCAAGTTGCAGTGTGAAGGTGTGGCACTAAGTTTCTGCCTCCCAAAGATAACATTTGATCTAGAAATTGAAGTTTCAAGTCTGTTAAGCAGAAAGATCCTGTTGGCCTATGAGCTGTTTCTGCAAGTCTAACAGCTGAGGCATTTCTTAAATATCCTAAGTAAAAGGTACACAGCCAAAAATGGGATTTTTATAGATAAATCTGGTTGTTTCTAAGAGAATTTATGTTCTTTTCTTTTCTGAGCCATTTCCAACTTTATAATGAGAGTTTAACCTTGTGTTTGCTTGAGTAGGCAGTATCATTCTTTATCTGAGCTGCTGAACTGCAGCCAGGCAAAGATGAGGAATTAGGCTATATTGCCTGTTTGGAGGAAAAAGATCCAAAATACAAGAATGTGTGCCAGCAGACCTTGTGGATCTCACACATTGACATGTATATAAACGCCTAGGGGCTACGGCACTTTTTTTGCCAGGACTGGCAAGAGCCTGGGTGCTGGTTTTGCCAGGTCTTGGAAAGGCATCTCCTCTGTCAGGCCCAAATCAATCCTGGTCCTGTAGGACACAGGTCTCAGTGAGAAAGCTAACTGTGCATGCTCCTCACCTACACCACCTGTGTAGCAGCTGTTACTGGTGGACTTTAGGCTAGCTATAGATTCTCCAAATTAAAAATGGGATGTATTACCTCTGCTCCAAGGCAATTGAAGACTTTGACCACCAAAGCTGCATGCCAATAAATAATATACAGTGAAAGAGGTTTTTTTTTTTTACCCCCTAAGAATAAAAAGACTATTTTACTACTGCTAATTTAAAGAAAAATTACTTCAAACTGCATCCCTTGGAGACAGACTTTAGAGGCCACACATTTACAAAAGGGCACTAAAGAGGAATAGACATAGTTATTTTTCATCTGAGGTCTGCTCAGAAAAAAATTGTAGATTTGGATAGCTATGAATCATTCATTGAAAAGCTTGTATTTTATATATGTCTGGACAATGTCATGGCCTTTCTACACAGAGATGTTAGTGTTTGCAGACTTTGACTTTCAAATAGGGCAATTCCAGATAAGAAATAAGCATCTTTTATTGCATTTGATTCCTCTGTGAAAAAGGGAAAAAGGAAAAAAGAGACAACTTCTCAAGCTATTTTTAAAGAAAATATACACAACTTCTGTGTCTGGAAAAGGCTATACAGTTCTTATTATCTCATGACCTGAGGCATTATTTTAAAGAATAATTATAAGTTCTTCACTATAATATATTGTGGACAGGCTGGTAGTTACCTAAATTCCCCAAGTTGCATCAGACTCAGTTTGACTTTGGTTAGGCTTTGGGTCTATTGCATTAGCAATGAAATGGTTACTTCAGCATTTCCTCTTACGGCCTTCCACTACGATCTATGTGAAATCCAGATGTATTTGTTTTTTTCCAAAGAGTTACCTTGGGATACAAAATCATGGCTAATGAATCTGAATGTGTTGGATCAGATCCCAGTCCAGCTCTCTGGGAAACCCAAATTCCATTACCTCAAAAAACTGAGCCCAAATACATTAAAAAATGCTTTATATGCCAAAGAACCGTGGTTATTGATCATACCAAAATCAATTTCTTTCACTTGACAGGAGTTAACACAACTGAGAAAGTGGAATAATAAAATGATTGTATATCTAGCCATTAATTTCATTGTTTTCAGTCTCTACATTTAAGAAGTAGTTAGGAAAAAATAGGCTCTCCTGGACCAAAACTTTTGTAAGTCAAATTTTATTCCTTTATGCCCCAGAAAGTTTTTTTCTTCCCACTAAGTTCTAGTTTAGACATCTGAAAATAGTTCCTTACTATGGAAAACCTGACTAAATCCTAGCTGTGGACTACAATTGCCAATGTAGTATTATACTGAAATTAATTTTAACAAATGTAACAATTTAAAACAGAGGTGCAGGAGGTGACACTAGAGATAAGTCACTTAATATTTTCTCACCAAAATATACAGAGGTGACAGCAAACTTACTTCCACTCCATTTTCCTCAACCAGCACTTGTCTCCTTTGTGACCATTAATGACATTTTTGCTATTGCTGTTTTGATCATGGTGAACAACTCCATTGCTGGTGCTATAGCACTAAGGACCCTTTTCAAAGAAGAGCTGCCAGAGTCAGCTGCTCGCAGTTAGCAGAGGCACAGCCTCAGAGCATGATTAAACTATAGCACATACTCAGCACATAGAACCAATCTGCTCCTCTGCTTCCCTTCCAATATTCTTGTGCTTTTCAAACTGTCTAGAGATTGGGTTTTCCAAGTAATATTTTCCAGCGCAGAAACAGTAAATTGGCTAAAAAAGGCATACCGGGCATCTTCTTCAGCAGTTCTGGGGTATACAGTAACTTATTACTTGATAGGAAGTGGTTCACGAGGAACATCTCAATACCTTGCAAAACAAAAACCTTAACTTATTTCATACCATGTCTATAGTCACTGTGCAACTATCCAGTCAACCATCCACTTCTTTATCTTTCAATTCCATTAACTTGTTTCCCTTCCTTCCTATAAGGAGCTACAGGATTTTACTATCTTAGTATAAAACTTATTAAAATCACTGAAGATTTATTATTATCACTTCCAGTAAGCTAAGAAGACTAGAAGTTTGATCTTTATTTTTCTCAATGATGCTATACTATTTATTGCACACCTGTAAAAGTCAAAAGCCAAGGGACAGATCTCCAATGCGTGTAAATGATCACACAACAAAGAAATGTAGAAATCCAAAGGCTTAGTCTACCTACAAGTATAAAACCATAAACTAGCACCCTTCTTCTTTATGAATCTTATTTTCACAACCAAATTACAATATTTTTCACTTCAGACCTTGTAAGAATGACAGTGTAAGCGTATAAATGTCCCACACGCAGGACTAGAAGCCAAGGGCAAAAATGCGGTGAAACAGGTTTTATTTGACCAGGTGACTTTCACAGAACTGCCCAACACTACAGTGTTCATTTTTTGACTCACAGAAGTAAAGCTGAATATAGAGACATTATTTTCCAATAAATGTATTTGAGAAGAACATTCTATATCCTATTCTATATCTTGAATAAAGCCTTTATTTCTTTGACAGATGACTAATACAAGAGTGAAGGAAGAATAGATAGTGAAAAACGGAGAGTCTTGTTTTGAAAATCTTTGAAAGATTTGTTTCATTCCCTGTGTGGAATATAATTTTTGGTTTTTTAAAGTTCTTTGATTTTTTAATTTGAGTTCACTGTGTGTTATTTTAAAATTAGGTTACACTATATGCAAGCTTCTGTCCTTGACACAGGAATTCTTCACAAGCAAGATTAACATCCAAGAGAGAGATGATTATCTGATAATGAAGAAAATAATTTATTTCTGACTCTAACCTCCTACTTCCTTTACATTACTTCAAATGGCTCTGTCAAGATGCTACATTTCTTTTCCGGAGAGCAGAGCACATTAATGTAATATGATGAATGAACATTATATTAACTTTTGTTGACTGTAAACCTTTTGGATCAGGGACTGTATTTTGTTCATTTGTCATGCCCAGCAGATTGCTTGTAAATTTCTTTATTAAAGAGGAAGAAAGAAAAAAGAGTCTATAAATTAGAGACAGAAAATGAATAGAGATGATGAAACAGAGCACTGGAATGTTGTATAAACTAATTTTAGATTTGTGACCAGTTATCTTTTTTGTGACTAGTCAGTTGACCTAAATTGGACTCATTTATATAAAATATTCTGGATTTGTTTCTGTTTATTGTCAGAAAGAGGCAGTTTTAATAATACAATTTCATCTATTATCCTAAATCTTAGTTTAATTTGCAGTGGCTGTTTGCAAGTAGATTTTTCCTAGAAGAAGCATATTGTTTAGTAGCACGGCTAATTGGAATTAAAGGAATTTGCAACACTGTGGCTTTTGACTGTCTAATTAATTTAATTTTCTTACCAATAATTGGCATAGTATATTAATTTTTGTTTCTCTTCACTAATTCTTTTTAAAGATGTGAATTTATATATCTGAGATGAGAAGGCTATGTGGCACTAAAGAAACATATAGCCTACAGTACATTTTTGTAATGTATGGGTTAAACTTTTGCAAGACTAGTTGAGGATTTTAAAGTGAATGAAGATTAAATGAAAAAAAAAAATCACACCTTTTTATTGAAATACATCTCTAAGTACTTGTTGATATGAGCAAACTTTAGAGATTTCAACACTATAATTTCCTTCAAGAGAAATTTCTGATAGGCAGAGGAACATGAGAGGTGCATGATTATGTTATAATGTCTCAGGACGGAAAAGGCTTAGTATGGGCTGCTTCATGTTCAGCTTTCAAACATCTGCTCCACTACCTGTGAACTACCTGTTGGTTTGCCCCTGAGCAGCAATATGCATGGGGGCATGGATCTTATGTAGAAGAATTTTGTGGTTTTCTTCTGGTAAGAGGAACATCTAAGGAGCATCTAAGGTAGACATGAAGAAAGTGTTGGGGCTGCAGTCTGAGAGGAGATATACTTTCAGCTGCCTTATTCAGCTGATTGGCCTTACCCTGGAAGGGTATCAGAAAGTAATGTGTATTTGGCAGACATGAAGAGGAATAGATAGAACATAAGCTGACTTCATCTGTAGTGTGCTACTGCTTTTCTTCTCAGCCCCTAAATACTGTTGTTTAGAATAAAGTGGCTCTATTTAATGAGACAACCCTGTGGCAACTGGATGGACTTTCTTTTTAATTCTTAGAAGTCTATAGTCAGGGAAGCATGTTGGTAAATTCTCTGAGAAGTTTAATTATTCTGGTCCCAAGTCTTTGTCTGGCCTTTGCAAGAAACTCTGAAGCTCTGAGTTCCCTAATAGCTGGAGGAGGAACATGGCATTTGTTGTCTGTCAGAAGGGCCTTGCTGTTTTTTTCATTAGAAGGCTCTGGGTTTTCAAAGCAAAGAATTCCTTTTCTCTGTGTCAGTCATATATAGAGAATAGGCTTGTTGCCTGATGCTTGGAAATAGCCTTGCAGTAACAGCAGTGACAAAATTATTTGGGTTAAAATTACAGAGAAGGAAAACATTAATTTTATGAACTAAATAGAATAAACTGCAAATACTTAGATTTAACCAAGAATACTGATACCAGAGAACCTGAAAACAAACGCTGCCTTTTTAAGAAATTGAAATAGTACTCCTTAAGGTAGACTTTTCCAGTTGTAGATGGCTCTCAAACGTTACTTATCATCAGCATGCTTTTAGTGAAGGAGATACAGGCAGTTTAATGATTTTAATGGCAAGTTTGCTTCGGGACAGGATGCTCCAAACTGGGAATTAGGAAGTGAAGACTACTGGAGATCTGTCACTACTACACGTAGAGGCAAGTTGTCCTCTAAGGCACGTGTTACATTTTCTTTTCCAAAGCTGCATTAACTTTGCATGTGCAAAGTTACATTTTCAAAACTGAAAGCTTCACTGTTAGACTAATATAAAAGTAGCATCTCTAAAATTAGACAAAGAGGATTTTTTCTAGCTGGCTGAAGTAGTGAAGAAAACACCCACAGCTTTTTTTCTTCTTAAATTTGGGTACACTCTTATCTTTCTTTCCTTACATCATGAGGGGTCTGTCCAGAGAGGATACTCTGACAGTTTTTTCATAACAAAACACTGATGATTGAGTTGTAACAAAACTAACACTGTAATGAATAAATTTTTGCTTAATATGACGCCATAATTTATATTTAGGACTCTTGGCTTTGTTGGATGTAAAAAGCTGTACATTAGTGAAACCCTGATCTATCACAGTCATAGAGTGCTTTGGGTTGGAAGGGACCTTTAAAGGTCATCTAGTCCAACCCTTCCTGAAGTGAGCCAGGACATCTTTCACCTAGAGTAGGTTGCTCAGAGCTCTGTCCAACCTGATCTCAAATGTTTCCAGGGATGGGGCATCAACCACCTCTATAGGAATCTTGTTCCAGTGTTTTGTTACCCTCACCATAAAAGATTCTTCCTTATATGTAGTCTAAATCTATCCTCTTTTAGTTTAAAACTACTACACCTTGTCCTGTCACAACAGCCCCTACTAAAAAGATTGTCCCATCTTTCTTATAGGCCCCTTTTATGTATTGGGTGATCTAAAAAATGTTAAGTTTTGTTTACCACTTAAACTGCTAAGAACTGAATGGAAAAATTAATAAAACATACACTCGGAGGAAGAAGAACAGAGTGCTGTTGTTTCCCTAGGGAAATAGTGGTTTGCTTTACAGGCTCAGGAGGTCCAAGATCATGGGCTTCTAATCTGTTTTCCATTAGAGTACATGGTGGTCTGGTTTGCAAATATAGGACTAAGGAGAAATTGCTATTTTCTTCTTAATGATCATACTAGCATAATTGCTCATAGGAAACACAGGAACTCAGCTGACAGATTCTGGTTCCTAGAGCATTTCTTTCTGATATGAAATGATTAAACACAAAAATGCCTGGTATAAAAAAGAGATGAGTGGCTCTGTCTGGGTGGAGCACACAAGAGGAACATCTTCATCCCTACCTCTGAAATCTTGCCTGTAGACATCAAAATTTCTAGAACACACCAAATAAATTTTCCAGTTATTTGCCATTGCATGTCCCTTGATTTTTAGATCTCAACAGTTATTTACAAGGATGGTCCCTTTTCTGCTTCGGTGTTCAACATTTCCTGCATTGCAGCAGTTTCTGCTATGTTCTTTCTGCAGGGGCACATGGGAGAGGAGGGCCTTTGCTTCAGTAAAGTGATCTGATCAAGGGCCTTTTCAATTAAAAAGA
This sequence comes from Megaceryle torquata, assembly GCA_024611175.1. Taxonomy (NCBI): domain Eukaryota; kingdom Metazoa; phylum Chordata; class Aves; order Coraciiformes; family Cerylidae; genus Megaceryle; species Megaceryle torquata. Next base: position 29,132 of record JANIJG010012053.1, on the reverse strand, counting down.
GGATAATAACTAAAGGGGAAAAGATGAGATCACATGGAGACAAAAACCTGTATGACAAAGATAGTGGAGACAGTGGGAAGAAACAAACCCCTTTGGTCACACCAGCTGATGGGCCATCAAGAAATTGCAGGCTTTGCTACTGATAAGAATGCAAAGCTGGGTGTTCTGGTTATTTGGGGTGGGTGGGGCATCAGTGGGACTATGCAAAACTTCTGAGGAAACATATACGGGATGGGGAGGTGGAAAGAGGTAAGAGGTGAACAGGTCTTAAACAAAGAGCGTCTGGCTGTGTGCAGACTGGTAGATCAGCATGTTTGTCTGGCACAACACGATGCCTCATCACCGCAGCCTGGTCTGTATTTTGCTTAAATCCTGTGGTAGATATCCCTGAACCATTTCACTCACTGTTCCATGAGGGTGTGAGTGCCATAGGAATGAGTTGCTGAGTCCTGTGGGAGCATGAGTGGATTAGGGGCCAGGCATTGAAGTCAGGATTTTTTAAAATTTTCCTTCTTCTTTCTAAGTATCCTCAGTATCCTATTTATCCAAGTATAAAAAATAGGTTAAAAAGGAACTTGGGAAAACTATACGCCTGAAATCAGAGAGGAGATGTTGGAATTCAGCCTCAGTACAGATAACTACCATCCAGTTTGCAGAACTAGACACAAATAAAAACATTAAACAAGTAATATGAGTATAAACAAATAATTCACAATTACTGTTACTTGTCTTTGTCAGCCAAGTGGGGTGCTTTCATGTTTGACCTAAGCAGACCCACTATGTCAGCAGGAGTCCAGTGTCCCATAATGGGGTTTTGGAGTTGTCAAAAAAAAAAGCCTTCGGAGTCTTTGAAGATGAAACAACACTGTCTGCTTTTTAAACATTTTTCTTACTGACTATGTGGTATGAGAGGATGATGAAAAGCAGTAGATTTTGCAACAAACTGAGGAAGCAATTGAGGAGTTTGCAAGGAATGAGAGATTTAGGATTGCTGGTGAGTGCCTGTTGCTATCCCAGTCACCCAGGAAGAGTCAAACAACAATCCTAGACCTTGGAAAAAATAAATTACTTCTCATGTATGTCAGGCTCAGTAACATCACATCTTTACAGCTAATGAAGGATGATCTTAATTCAGAATAAAAAGATAATTGCACATATAACCCATATATGCATTTATGAACAGAATGAAGGGAATTAGGTGAGATAGCTTGCCTTTTAAAATATATTAGGGACAAAGGCCTGATATTCTGGAGCCTAAAGTACCTGTGTGTGTGTAGCGGAGCAAGATTCAAAAATTTGGCTATTATCTGTTCTATTTTCCTGTCCAGCATGGACATGTGTAATTATAAAGACTGTTTTACTATAGTCTTTAGACCAGTCAGTGCTCACATGTATTAACTCACTTTGCGTTCTGGGAATCGAGTTAAAGATATTGAAATTATGAAAATGAGATTTTCCAAATGTTTTAATGTTTGACGCTGCGAGAACTACCACTCAAAAGCTTGGTGTGGATGACATAAAAGCTATTTCTTTCCATTTTTGGAATAAAAATCTTACAGGAACTCATTCAGATTTCAGTATCCCTGGCACTAACTCAGTTTACAAGTGATTTGGGTTTTTATTACAAAAAGACATAAGACTGTTGGATAGCTTAGGACCCATTGTAAAATACTCAGGGCCTCATGCTGTGAGGTTTTGAAATCAGTGAGAGTGGAGAATGCTTGGCATCTCTCGAGTTATACAGTGCCTAAAAAATTATTTAAGGTACAGTGTTTTCTTTGTTATATTTTATATGTAACACATTCATTTTGACTAGGGTCCCTTTCTAAGGAAATGAATCATGGCATGTTTATAAAAAATACAAAACCTATCCAGTTTCAGGTTGGCTTTGTCTTTAAGTGCTTGTTTATTTCTGAATGCTATGAATAGAGAATGTATTTTTACCCCAAAACTCTATTAAAAGAAAACAAAAAAACCACCAAGTTTTTTACTTTAAAAAACTTTGTCTGAAACTTCAAAGTTCTTGAAAGCCAACCCTCCCTGTCAATCTTCATGAGCTGCTTCTTCTCCATTTTAAAGGAATGTGATCACTGTTTGCATTCACTTGTCTTTAAACAAAGCACTTCCAGGAGGAAAAGCTACACTATGGAGAGAGTTTTATTTACGTTCGAAACAGACCTAGCTGACAGTTGTAGCTTAATGACTGGTAAAAAGCCCTTCAATGGTTTGTCTCGTATAAAACCAAACTGCACTGATTTCCAGAGAAACATATTTTCCTCCTCGAGTGACCTGCCATTTGTACAAATTAGTGTCAAGGATGGATTTCAGTGCTGCGATGACAGATTTGGAACACATAGTGCAGTTTACATGTCAAATAAAATTATGTGGACATTCTTCACTTTCACCACAACCATTCACAAAACTCAGGAACATCAATAGATTTATAGCCCGCAGAGTGTGAAAATGTTTTGATGAGCAGTGTCATGCTAGGTCACTTATCCTTAATAATGCTGTTTTACATTTTTGCCACAAATAAAACTAGATCAGGGCATGTAATTCTGTCCCTGTACTTGGCACTGGTGAGGCCTCACCTCAAGTATTGGGCCCCTCACTTCAAGAAAGATATTGAGGTCCTGGAGCTAGTCCAGAGGAGAGTGATGAGGCTGGGGAAGGGGCTGAAGGGAAAGTCTTTTGAGGAGAGAATGAGGGAGCTGGGGTTGTTCAGCCTGGAGAAGAGGAGACTCAGGGGGGACCTTATCACTCTCTACAACTACCTGAAAGGAATTTGTAGTCAGGTGGGGGCTGGCCTCTTCTCCCAGGCAACTAGTGACAGGATGAGAGGGCATGGCCTGAAGCTGCACCAGGGGAGGTTTAGGTTGGATATTAGGAAGCACTTCCTCACAGGAAGGGTGATAGAACACTGGAATGGACTGCACAGGGATGTGGTGGAGTCGCCATCCCTGGAGGTGTTTAAGAAAAGATTGGATGCTGCACTTAGCGGCATGATTTAGCTGATGTCATAGTGTTAGGCCATAGGCTGGACTCGATGATCTCAGAGGTCTTTTCCAGCCTCAACAGTTCTGTGATTCTGTGAAAATGAAATGTTACACTGATTGCTGCTGGCTTTCTATGTAGAAAGGCAAAGGGAAGCCATCAGACTTCTCACTGTAGTAGTCAATGTAAATCAAAGATCCCATCCCCAGAACGGGACATGTTCTTAAAAGCCCTTATACTTCATTGAAAATAATTTGTCATATTTAGTCTGTGGGAGAGCATCTGTAGTTTTCTGTCATGGGGCATCCCTCATAAAGGAAAGGAGATCAGCAGAGATACAACATGTTACGCTGTTATTTTATAAGATATATATATCTGATTTTAACTATTTTGGTCATAGAACCATTCATGTTCAAAAAGACCTTTAAGATCATTGACTCCAACTGTTAATATAGTACTACCAAGCCCACCAACTAAACCATGTCACCAGGTGCCACATAAATCAATGAATAGTTCAGGTTGAAACACAGTGCTTCCCAAGTTAGCTGTGTCTCACTGCTGTGCCCTTCTCCCTCTTCCCAGGCAATCCCTTTTATTCCCTGGTCCCCAAATCATTCCTGTCACTTTTCAGGCTCTACAGCAATCGCTTGGCCACATTGCTGGCTCAGGTCCCACTTTTCATGTGAGTAATCTCAGGCTGGTGAGGTTAGTAGCAATTTAGATGGGAACCAGTAGCAATGGCTTACACCACAGAATCACAGAATCAATCACAGAATGTTAGGGGTTGGAAGGGACCTTGAAAGATCATCTAGTCCAACTCCTCTGTCAGAGCTGGATCACCTAGATCAGGTCACACAGGAATGCGTCCAAGTGGATTTTGAATGTTTCCACAGAAGACTCCGCAACCTTCCTGGGCAGCCTGTTCTAGTGCTCTGTCACCCTCACCATGAAAGTTTTTCCTTATGTTTACATGGAACCTCCTCTGTTCCAGCTTGCACCCATCGCCCTTTGTCTTATCATTAGATGTCACTGAGAAAAGCCTGGCTCCATCCTCCTCGCACTCACCCTTTACATATTTATAAACATTAATAAGGTCACCCCTCAGTCTCCTCCAAGCTAAAGAGACCCATCTCCCTCAGCCTTTCCTCAGAAGGGAGATGTTCCACTCCCTTAGTTGCCTTTGTGGATCTGTGCTGGACTCTTTCAAGCAGTTCCCTGTCCTTGAACTGAGTGGCCCAGAACTGGATACAACATTCCAGATGTGGCCTCACCAGGGAAGAGTAGAGGGGGAGGAGAAACTCTCTCGATCTCTAACCACACCCCTTCTAATCCACCCCAGGATGCCATTGGCCTTCTTGGCCACAAGGGCACATTGCTGGCTCATGGTCATCCCGCTGTACACCAGGACCCCCAGGTCCCTTTCCCCTATGCTGCTTTCCAATAGGTCAGTGCCCAACCTGTACTGCTACCCAATCTTTTCTTTCCCAGATGCAAGACTCTACACTTGCACTTATTACATTTCATTAAATTTCTCCCCACCCAGCTCTCCAGCCTGTCTAGGTCTTGTTGGATGGCAGCACAGCCTTCTGGTGCATCAGCCACTCCTCCCAGTTTTGTATCATCAGTAAACTTGCTGACAGTGCACTCTGTTTCCCTCATCCATGTTCCTCTTCTTTGTTCTTGTAATGCTCAGAGACAGACTTCCTAGATAGGGAGGAACTGCACTTCTCCAAAATTTTGCATTTCTTAACCAATTTTCCTAAGAGAAAAACGTATGAAACCATGCTTGATTCTTGCTTCCTGCTGCAAAGACTTAAGGGTAAAATGACTCATGGGTAAAAAGAATTTGAACAAAACAACATGAATACAGTACACAAATATATAAATGACATGGAATTACATTGTGCATGAAAGATTGTTAGACGTTAACACATCGAAGCTGACACTCCAGTGTACATTCACAAGCACTTCTAACTTGTCTAACATGTCAACAGCTTCTGCAAACAATTAGGAGGCCAACTTCAGCCTAGAGATGAGGGTTCATCACTGCCATCACTGCCTGAGAGCCATATGGCATTATTTTGGTGAAATCAGAGCCACCTTGCCACATACTCAGCTTCAACAATGTCAGAGATGCGTTTTCCCCCCATACTCCTGGAACTGCAGATAGCAGCTCTGATACCACCATTTTCAAAGTCCAGCTTTTGAGCCTAAAATAGTATTTAAAATGTACATTGGATTTCTAAATCATAATAATTCTTTGAAAACCTGGAAATATTACTGAAGATCAATATCTGTTATTATCAATTCAGGGGGGTTCAGGAGATATGACAATATAATTCTTCTCAGGACAGCTCACTGTCCTTTACTTATCATCCTGTCCAATCTCAGAATATAATTTAATCCCACCTTCTATTTTGTAGGTCAAACAGTAGTAAATAAATCATGCTGTGTTGTTACATTATAAAACAATTTTATCTGCATGAGGTTGCTCTTGGATCACCACTAGACTTTACAACAAATAAGAAGAAGGTCAGATGACAAAACATACCCTATAGAAATTGACTTACACAAGAGTCTGCTTTGCCAGTGACAAAAGCCATTTCTTTTCTTGGTGTAAAAAGACAGCAACTCTAGAAAGGGCAAAAATTAAATGTGAGAGGTTTCAAGCATGAATTGAAGATTTATCTCTACCTCCAGAATGGATTTATTTTAAAGGAAACATCCTTCACTTCATATATTATCTGGTAACTTGTCATACACCTAGAATGAAATATTTACATAGATCGTTTGCACAAGCAGGCAGGCACTCACAAACAGGCTGGCCTCCTGTTGTACTGAACTTTCCATATGCAATAGCCCTTGGAGAGCCTCGGCCATACCATACACATAGAAAAAACAAACCGTTTGGTTGAAATATCACAAATAGCTTACCAGACTCTTTACTACCCCTCACAGACCAGATTTTCCTCCAAGGCAGTAACTCCAAAAAGATACAGCAGTTATAGTAGTTACAGATGAGCCTACCCTATCAGGAAGAACACATCTGATGGTCTCATTTTCTTGCTCCGTTTTGAGACCTCTAAGTGTGTACACATGTCATGTGGACTAGACATTTCTCTAGCAGCTGAGTAAATTTGCTTTTTCTGAGGTTTGTTTATTTTGGAGGGGGAGGAGAATGAGTAGGGCTATAAATCAATCCCTTCCCACCCAGCTCATTTTGTTTGTTCTTGGCCCCATCTGGGCCCCATTAGTTGCAGAGCACCAAGGCTGCAATCAGCAAAGCATGGGGCACTGCAGAGCTCCTTCCAGCCCAGCCTCAGAACAAATGCTGTTGGGGGAAATGAGGTCATGAAATAATTTCCTGAACCTGTATTGTATAAGAAATGGGAAAAAAAGCATGTGCTTCAAAATGGAGCTGTTATGGTGAGTTTCACTTGTTTTTTTTTTCCCCCATCTCTTTGGTAAAATAGTGTTGAATTCATTATATTTTAAATCCCATAATTGATATCAGGGTTGTATTATAGCAGTTCTTTGTAATTTGAAATGCCTTGTTATTGTCTACAGTCATATCAATGATCTAATCAGATGTTGTTGGTATTTTAGCCATGTGTGTACAGTATATTTGGATTTGTAATCAGATGCATTAGCTAAAAGTACAAAATCTCATTCAACATAAGTATTTGAGTAGAATACAAAAAGGAATGTAGAATAGCTAATACTAATATTTGCATATAGTGTTTCAGCTAACAATGACAAACTATAATATTGTTCTTATTTGAATCTAATCAACTGAACTGGCTATTAAAAGCCTGGGGTATGTCAGGATTTTAAGGAAGGACATTGTTCTACAAAATCATAAATTGCATCTGCAGGAAAATCAGTGTAAGCAGTTCTACGACATTAGATGTTGTAAGTGTGCCTGCAGATCTTTTGACATGCATTTGAGCAAGATCAAGTGATCTTGCTGAAATCAGTTCAAGAGTCACTTGGAAGGAAATCTTAGAGGTCGTCTAGTCCAAATCCACCACAAATCCAACACCAATACTACGTGAGGGTAGCCATAGCTTTGTCCAATCAAATCTTGAAAATAACCAGTGATGGAGGTTCCTCAGTCTGCTTGGATATCCTTTTCCAGTGCAGCACATTTCAATCATGTGAATGAAATTTTTTATCATAATATTTGACTTGAAACCTCCAAACCTTCTAAATTCCTGTTGCAGACAGGGCTCATGCAAAAATCTGAAAAAGAACTCAAGTCTTTTGGTTTTCAGCGTCCTAGGAGTATGTGTGTATTGTATGGCAGGTACACACTGTTTATGTAATTTCATTTATTTTGAGGTATCATGGTTTGTTTTGTTTTTCTAAAACTTTATAAATAAGAGTACCAGAATCATCATCATGATGCAAAAGTCTTGCATTTTGTCCTAGAGGAGCTGAAAATATTTTGGTTTTGAACCAGAGGTAAATCTTCATGCCTCCAACTCAGGTGAGCTGCTCAGGGGAACAAAATCAGGGTTTGAAGTCCATTAGTTGGATATTAGGAAAATGTGTCAGTAAAATATATCAGAAATATGGGTGATCACTGTCAAGTTGTACTGAAATAAAACACACTATAGAATAATGGAATCATTTAGGTTGGAAAGGACCTTTAAAATCATTGAGTCCAACCATTAATCCAGCACTGCCAGGTCACCACTAAACCATGTCCTTCATTGCCCCATCTACCTGTCTTTAAAATACCTTTGGGGATAGTGACTTCACCACTTACCTGGGCAGCCTGTTCTAGTGCTTTACAAACCTTTAATGGAAGAATTTTTTCCTAGTATCCAATCTAAACCTGCCCTCGTGCAATTCAAGGCTGTTTCCTCTCATCCTATTACATGTTACTTGGGAGTAGAGACCAATTCCCACCTTGCTACAACTTCCTTTCAGGTAGTTGTAGAGAATGATAAGGTCTCTCCTCAGCTTCCTTTTCTCCAGACTAAAATGTCCCCAGTTCCCTGAGCTGCTCCTCATAGGACTTGTTTTCTAAAACTGCCACCAGCTTCATTGCCCTCCTTTGGATGCTCTTCAGCACCTCAATGTCCTTCTAGTAGTGAGGGGCTCAAAACTGAACACAGTTTTTGAGGTGCAGCCTTGCCAGTGCCAAGTATAGGATCACTTTTTGAATCCTACTGGCCACGTTATTTCTGATACAGGCCAGGATGCCATTGGCCTTCTTGGCCACCTGAGCACACTTCTGGCTCATATTCAGCCAGCTGTTGAACCCCACCCACATACATTTGGATGTGAAGTGGTAATTAAAATATATATTTATTCCATCTGAAGTGCTTTTGTTCATTTTCCTGTTATTCCAAATAGCTACCATCATTTTATGGGAAAGCAATGTCAGCTGTCATGTCAGTAATAGAATACCTGTAACTATGGCAGATATTCTGTCTATAAAAAACTCTTAACTCTGAATATAATTTCAAACAGTTTCAGGACAAAATCAGACTGAACTAGTATGTGATTATTGTTAACATATCCCATTCCAGTGCTCAGAAGGATCTGACCTGCATGTTGTTAGAATGGAATGGAAAAATGAAGTGTATGAATATCTATTTATGGTAGTGGAAAAGACTGAAAGTAGAACAAGGTAATTTTGTCCCTAAAAAGAAGAGTGAGGAAATGCATCTCAAGCACAAGGCAGAATACTCTGAACAGCCTGTAGAACTGGCATGTGCTATCTGCCAATCTGGGATGCATTAAGCATTTACTCTTAGCTTCTCTTGCCCAATTTTCTATCCCACATGTATGTCTGTTGCATGAAGTGCTATTTTTGGAAGTAACTCTATGTATTGGTATAATAAAACTTGTTTTTCAGCTTTCTCTTACAATATGAGCACTACTGGAAAATATTATGGGCATGAGTTGAAATGGCATGCAAGGTAACGACATGCACATATACACATTTCCAAATTCAGTACTTTCAGGCAAGTTAAATCTCAATTTAAAGTTACCCATGTCAGACAAACTCCTCATTAGAAAATTCTGAATTAACAATGACATGAGGAAAGCTTTGGAAGAATATGAAGAAAGCACATGCTTTTCAATACCAAAGCTGTCCATGATGCACTGATTGCTCACAAGGTGTGCAAGTTAAAAATGCAGAAACTTCTTCATAATGTTGGTTTAAAAGGCTAGGCCAATTCCTCATGTTAGGTTGAGGCTTGATCTCATAGTAATTTAGTCTTTGAGTGCTTAAGGATAACTCTTTAATATAAAATGAGATATAGGAAGAAGGTCATTAACCCTTGGAATAATAATCTCCATGGGAAAGTAAATTAATTACAGCCTGAAAATATTTTCTTTTGATGACTTGGAAAAGTTGTATTTCACAATTTGTTTCTGTAGTCTTCCTTTTCAAACTTTGCTCATTTAAACCCTCTTTTAAAGAAAGGTAGTGTAATGAATGTTTTTTCTTGACTCACTCTTGGCTGAAAATGGCATTCAGTTCTTATAGTAATTTCTTAACGTTTATCTTGTCTTTATTTCTTCCTAGGAGCTGGTACAGTGCTGTGTTTTGATATTAGTATGAGAACAATGTTGATAACACACTGATGTTTTCAGTTGTTCCTAAGTAGTGTTTATCGTAAGGATTTTTCAGTTTCCCATGCTCTGCCAGTGAGGAGGTGCACAAGAAGTTGGAAGGGACTGTAGCCAGGACATCTGACACAAACTAGCCAAAGGGATATTCCCTGACATAGAATGTCATGCTATGTATATAAACTGGGGGGACTTAGATGGGAAGGGCGGATCACTGCTCTGGCCTCAGTAAGCAGGTGGTGAGCAATTACATTTGCATCACTTGTCTTTTCTTGGGTTTTATTTTTATATCTTCTTGCAATATTCCTTTTGTTACATTAATATTGGTTTTCAATACATTTATTATTAATAATAATTTCATTTTAATTATTAAACTGTTCTTATCTCAGTCCATGAGTTTTTGGGGTTTTTTTCCAACTCTTCTCCCCATCCCACTGGGGAAAGAGAAGTAAGTGAGCTGCTGCAAGGTGTTTAGTTGGTTGCTGGAGTTAAACTATGACAGTTGTTTAAGCAACATTATGTAGGTACAAGAACACTGCTTTACAAAAGCCCACAGAGAAGCAGTAATAAGAATAGTCATGAAGAGAAACTGTCAGTCATGTATGCTTCTTGAAAACAGGTAGCAAGCAGATGACATACCCTTGAAATGACAAGCTCATGAATGGTCCCAGTCTGCTTACAGCAAAGCATCTGAGAAAGTAAGCAAGCACTGGAGTTCAATTAAACGGGTGCTACGGACAGGAAGAGAAGAATGGGGAGCCTGATGAAAGACAGTAGGAAGGAAGGAAAGCAGAGAAGTGCTGAAATGGTACAGCAGTTTGGTCTAATTAAACACAGATGGGCATATTGAGCAAAATAGATTTAAATGTTACTCTCATCTTTTTCTTCTTTTTTCTCTCTTTCTCTTTTATTTTTCGTTTTATTTTCTGTTTGGTTTTTTTTTCTTTTTCTTTTTCCACAGAGTTTAAGCTTAAACCAAGAGGAATGAAGGATCTCCTGAGTTTGACATCTGAATTGCATGTATCATACAATCAGAGGATGATGAGATTTGTATCTAAAAGGTCACTTTGATTTTGTTCTAATTTTCCATGATTATGTTGGAGCAGCACAGGCCCTCCTGACTAAAGTGCTATTTGATCAAGTATCTTAGTGTTTTGATATGCACAGTTTCTTTTTCTGAAATGGATCCATGGTTTGAACATGTTTCTGCTTTTAGGGAACTCTTCTGTGCATTTTTCTTTGATTATGAGCACAGACCTAGATAATACCTGGAGCTGTGTGCAGTTGCAAAGGTAGCACTGAGGGGCCTGATTTCACTGGGGTTTGCAACAGGCACAGACTGGCAGTGTTAGGCTGGCCTTCCTGCCTTCATGCTACTCTCTGCCAGCAGAAAAAAAACCCCAACAAAATAAAACCCCAAAGTTTTTTCTGTTGCACTCTGTTCTGGTTTGGGATCTCCAAGAAAACTGTTTTTTGGATGTTCTTTTAAATGTTGCCCGTCTTCTCTCTGGTCCCAAGACCATATTAGTGATCCTAAACACTGTCTTAGCAGAGTCCCATGGCAATACCTAGGAACTCCTGAGCTTTCTGTTTCTCTGAGTATATCAATCAGATCTATCTGTTTTCCTTACAATTTTACAAGGATCCATTTTTTGCTCTCTACAACTACCTGAAAGGCAGCTGTAGAGAGATGGCTGTTGGTCTCTTCTCACAAATCACAACTGATAGGACAAGAAGAAATGGCATTAGGTTACACCAGGGGAGGTTTAGGTTGGATATTAGGAAAAATGTCTATACCAAAAGGGTTATGAAAGACAGGACCAGGCTGCCCAGGGAAGTGGTTGAATCACCATCCCTGGAAGTATTTAAAAGCCATCTAGATATGGTGCTTAAGGATATGGTGTAGTAGTGGCCCTGGTAGAGTTAGACAACAGTTGAACTTGATTTTCTTAAAGGTCTTTTCCAACCATAGTGATTCTGTGATTCTGCAAGTCCCAGGAGAACTTTTTGTTTTAATCTATCTTCTCTAGGTCTTTAACTGAGAGCAGGGTTTAAAATACCATTTATGGAAAATATGTTTAAAGTTAAATGCTAAAAAACCTATGAAACCTTAGTGAACAATATTATCAAAAGATGCAGTTTCATAGCTGTCTTCCAGCTGTGCAGAATTAGTGAATTTTATTTGTGAGTACTACTTAGCAGTTGAAAAGTTCAACTTGTTTGGAAATTTTCCTTCAGGGGTACTTGTGATAGTTCCAGTGGTGCTTTCTTATTGTTATAACTGACCTCAAATTGCTAGAGAATACAAAGTTTATTTCAGGAAGTTAATTCTTACTGAAGATTTTCATTATACTCTTGTTAATGGTAGATTATAAATAACTTTTGGTTTTTGGTTACTTTTGGCTATTTTCTTTCAGAATTGTTAGCCTCACTTTAATGATAGTTATGACAGCTACCTCAACAGCCACAAAGTGCTGTAAAGATCCACTGTCAGCTGCAGTAGCTGGCCACCATGTAAGAGAAGACAACACATGCTTGAATGGCTCTAACCACAGCAGAAATACATACACTTGATAAGAGATCAGGCATACATCACTGAAAATTTCAGGGAGAGATACCAACTTTTCAAGTCATGCATGTGGAAAGTAAAAAATACTTCCCAGGTTTTTAATCTATTCAAAGGGCCGAGCTGAGACACTTCTCTCATGTTGTCCTTGCTGGGCCACTTGGAACATGCACTATGACCAGGGATTCTGTTACTCCAGTGATTCACTGGCCTGCAAATATCAGCTTGTATGTCAAGAATTATTTAAATAAAAAATATTCAACTTAGTGTATTAGAAATAAGGTTTTTTTTAGGTGCATATTCAACTATAGGCATGTTGCAACTGTTATGTTAATGCAGGATAATGGAAAATTTTCCATATACATTGTTTTTTATAATAATATGTTTTATAATGGAGATGTTACTATAGTGACATTAATTCTCAGCCGGCTGGTAATTTTATAATTCAACTTTATGGGTTACTACATAGCATAAAGGATGAAATACCTTCATCAGTAAATATTTATGCAGAAAGAAAATGTAAAATTATAGACTACTCTACACAGATCACTGATGTTATATGGCAATGTACTCAATATACACAGATGTCAAAGTACTGGGAGGGAATTTTATGAAACTTGAGTAAACAATTTCGGCACTTAATTCCCAATTTTTTTATGTAATGTATGCAGATGGAGCTTGATGCCCAAGTGGTTTTAGGCATCGGAACAAAAGCAAATATCTTGATTCACTGTAGAACCCAAGACGTGCACTATGGCACCCTTTACAGCAAAGGTAGGAAAATGGATAGCAAAAGAAAAGTACACACAAAATTTGCCAGTAAATAAAATGTTTAGGGTGTATGGGTCTCCATTTTAAAATCTGGTTTTTCTTTTTTTTTTTTTTTTATGTTGTGGTTGGATGACCCTGGCTGGCAACTAAGCTCACACTGAGTTTGCTTACTGCTCTGCAGTGGGATGGGGGAGAGAACTGGGAGGGCAAAAGCAAGAAAAATACATGGATCAATATTAAGATGGTTTATTAGAAGTGAAGAAAGAAAAACAGAATGAAGAGAAGAAAAAACCTCAAGTAATGCAAAGACAGTCACTATGTCCCACCAGCTGACTGATAGCCAAACAGTTTCTGAGCAAATGGCTACCTTGGAATAATCATGCTTCCCAACCCCTCCAATTTTATTGCTAAGCATGATGTCATATGGTGAGAAACATCTCTGGCTTACTCACTGGTAGGGTAGAATGGGAAATGCAGAAGACTTTGACACTGTGCTCAGCAATAGGTTAAACACTGCTGAATTATCAGTAGTGTTTAGGTCACAAATCCAAATCACAGCAGCATACAGGCTGATGTAAAGAAAGTTAACTCCATTCCAATCAGACTCATTAAAGTTGTTTAAGGTACTTACCCTGTGCTCTGTGCTTTCTGTGATACACAGATCTGAGCCCAATCCTTGAGTGCCCATGTCCTCTTTCCAAACCAGACCATAATTAATTCCTTAAAAATCAACCTATGCTGAGAGGTTTTAGGATAAAATTGAATGAGTTGCTAACCCCTATTAAAGCTGAACAGAATTGTACAGTGTAATTGTGGGGAAAATAACATGAAAACCACCCCACCACACAACTGCAGTCAAGAAGCAGAATGCATGGAAGAAAGAAGATTCTTACTGGATTTGCACCTAAGCCCAGAGCCTGATCAAGCAAGTGAGATGACTCAAGGAAGTCATTGCATGTGTTTAGTGTTATATTTAGTTTCTTACATTACCTAAAGTAAAAGTGAATCGATTTGGAAACCCTGTGAAGCCTGCAGGTCTATTTTCGGCAATTACTATAAGTAATTGAGTAGATGAATCATAAAACCCAGGGTCCCTAACAGCAGACCTCTGGAAAGAGCTTATTTAAACTATTGATAGTTAAGCCAGAAAGTTTTACTTACGTAAGAAAATGGTAGTCCAAGTTGTTTTTCATGAAAATTGTTAAACTGGGTAAGTAGGAGTGGTGATGTTGTAGAATTTACTTTCTGAGGATATAAACAAGATGACTTTGGAGGGTGAAATCACGGCTTTTATTTAGCTAACATATATTTTGAAAAACAGTTAACGTTTGTAGCCCACAATATTTTTTTGAATCTCAAACAGAAGCAGTAGTATTCAAACTTGGTAGAATTGTTGAGCAATTCATTCAAGTCTAACCTCATGTAAGCAGAGAGCTTGAGAGGCTGCATATGAGCTAGCACTGCAGCCTGCCCTGATGGAGGGAGCAGCTTCAGATAGCCCATGCCACATGCAATGAAACTCAAAGAGCTGTCTGCACCTGCGTCGCAGCAAGTGTTGGCATGGGGGCTCTGCAGCCCTTTGAAGTACAGTGAAGTACTTTTGAATGTAAACCATTATTGTGAATTGTTTTTAGCTTTGTAGAAAAATCTGTCTTGTACTCAAAGTTTAATTACTCTGACTTTGTTTATAAGAAAGATCTGGTTTATAATTGAAAAGCAAGCTCTGCTTTAAGCTATAAACAACAGAAAAACCTTTAATGGTGAACTTCCGAAGTGAATTAAAGTATATAGGAAAGAATAATTAGTTAGCCCTAGATTTATGATATACTATATGAACAAGTATATACTATGAACTAGTATATCTACTACATATAGTAGAGGACATATTTGGATTTTTTTTTTTCAAGTATTAGTATATATGCAGTGTATGGAAAGAAGAAATATTTAATCTCATTTAACTTCAGCTGTCAGAAAGTAAGGTGGTCCTTACTTTCTCCTCTGTGATCAATGGGTGAGGGAGAGCTCCTTTGCACTGTTGTTCATCCCTTCTCTGTTGGACTCATATCCTCAGAGAGAAGACATCTCTGACTTCTGGAGCTTAGTTTGGAAGGTAGGTAAAAAGGCTGAAGTTAGTTGAAGCCCACTGTAAATGCACAGATGTAACTTGCATCATCTTAATATATGTTCCATAGAACTAATCTCTTTTCCTGACTTACATATATCCATCTGTTTGTGTTTATCTCAGGAAAAAAGACCAACGAAGAATGGAAGTTATTTCATATTGAGGCTTATGAATAGGGTGGCGCTAAGACATTAAAAGAAATGAAAGAACCAAGTTCTGTTTTGATATTCTGCTTCATAAATACATGCTATTGAAATCTCTCTAGAGTGCTGTGAAGAAAAATGTGATTTTATTGTTCTGTCATGGATTTTTCTTAGCACTGTTGATTGATTTTGTAAATATAATTACATAATTTTTGTTTATAATCAAAATTCAGAGCTGTTTTACAGTAAAAGGCAAGATGAAATTTCACTCTCATGTATATGTTATTTTTAAGTGTTACAAAGATTTTCCCCCTAATACCATCAAGATGTTTGCATAGATATGTGCAGAGTCCTTTGCTCCCTTGTCTAGGCTGGACAAGAAGTAGAACTTAATTAATACACGAGATAGCATTCTCTACAACAAAACAAAGTTATGATGATAGCGTGTACTGGCTTACATTAAATATAATCAATGGGGAGCAGTGGTAATAACCCACATTTTTTTGGCATGTACTAGCAGCCAGGTTTAAAACTCTGCAAATGCATATTCTGCTTCCTAGTTTGAGCTAAAACATTTATACCTTCATAGCTATTACCTACCTGAACAAAGTATACTATGCTGGTGTACAATAAAATCACACCTTCATTTTACTGATATAATATTAATATAGAAAACCCAGGAAGTACTATGATTTTCTTCATCCCAACCATTCATGAATAGGGGTCAAGCTCCCAAAATCACAGCATTCCTTTAAATGTCATCAGTTCTAAAGATAAGATATTCTGGCTTCTTTTTCCTGCCTCTAGTTTTTGACCACCAGAATTTTTATTTCCAGACATTCAAGTCAGGAGAAGGAGAAATGAACTGTTACTTTTTATGAACAGTGAGATATGTAATTGCCTCATTTTAAGGAACTGTGACTATTTAGCAGGGGTTTCAGGAGATGTTTAAGATCTGATTTCAAAGAAGTTGAATTTAAAAGCCTGAGAGGTTGGTTAACATAAATAAATTGCAGATGGATTATTAAACTTCTGGACTCTAATTACCTTTGAAAGCTCTATGAATTCTGCAGAACAGAAATCTAATGATGGTTGGTTTTGTACATTAATATATATTCCTAAACTGTTATCTTTTAAATAACCCTTGACCATGCTTTGATTTAAATACATTTGTTAAGGCGTTATTTTGTAATAACATATGACCACATCAATATTTATTGGATTGTACAGGGGTTATAAATGATTGATTGTTCTGCTTTAATCAACACTCACTCTCTTTCTGTAAGGAGACTGTGGCATAAAGCTAGAATAGACATTAGAGAGATAAAGAAGGAATTTAATATAAACTGTAGTCATAGGATGTGGTAAGTATTATGGCTGCTCCAAAATAAAGTCCACATCTGTTCAGGTAATAGTGGCAGAGGGAGAGGGAGGGAGTAGAATTCAGGAGTGCTCCCCTAATTACTTTAACGGGAAACTCTGGATCTGTTTTTGTTGTTAATTCAGGAAGTGCTGATATATGAGGAGCTGTGACAGAACTTTAAACAAGAGAGAGTGAGCTCTGATTTTTGTAGTGACATTTGAATTTTCATGGCAGTGAGCAAGTAACCTTCCAAATACACCTTGGGAGAAGGACAGAGTGAATTTCAAGAGTATAAACATTGTGCATGACATCTATGAATGCTGTCAATGGAGTATTTTAATATACCAGAAATGCTGATGGAAGACTAAAGGGCTTACCTATTGCAAAAAATAGTACTTCTTTGGAATTTACAAATTGTATACTGTTAGGGACTTACATTCCCTCTCTAGTAGTTACATTTTGGTGGGTTTTTTCATTAGTATTCTTTATCAGCGCTGACTTGAGTCTTCACTGAAATCCAAAGGACTTCTGCTATTGATTTTAGTATTAGTCCTGTTGTGTTGGAAGCATGTGTTATGGAGTATTATACTCTCCTAAGATTCCTGGTGAGGTTTTCATTAGAATGGAGGGTCCATTCATTTTCTGACATGAGTAAAATATTTTCTATGAATTGCTATTGCTTTCTAAAAAATATAGATAAAAACATCTAAATGAATCAGACTAAATGTCATCTATTTTTTCCTGTTTATATAAGTGATAATAACAGTTTTATAGGAAAATAGTATATGAACAGGGAATGAGTAGCAGCACACTTTTCACCTCCATCAGAGATTTCTCAAGCTTTATAGTTAATAGTTCTGAATAGGTTCTTCTTCCATGACTTTGTTTGATCTATTTTTGAATTAATGTAAACTATTAGCATCCACAACAAACTGTCTAATTATATTAATTTCACTTGTTGGTTTTGTGTCTGAGTCTGACTTTAACTGCTAGCAGAAGTGTACTAACTTGTTCTTATCTGCAGAAAGCATCCCAGATGACACAGAGAACTTGGTCTCTGGAGCACATATTAAACAGAAACATATTCAAACTTAATACTGCAATAATATACCCTGTCTTCCGAAGAACTTAGTGATATCATAGACATCTGTGCTCAATCAAGTCAGACATCTGAGCTGTGAACTGTTCAAATATAAAGATTCAAAGGCCTCAGAGTTATGACACCAATGCATGGAATTTCATGGATGACTTGTTTATATACTTTTTCATTCTCTGAGTGACAGTAAAACAAATAAAGAAGAAAGGTGCAGATTTCCAGAACAGATTTGCCAGGAAACAACACTGTAACCTCTTTATTAAAAAGATGAGGCAGTCTCTGGTCTGATTTAAGATCCATAGTAAAGCAAGTTGCAAAAGCAATTAAGTAAAGATCTACCATGCTGCACTTGCCTTTATGAGCATATAAATCTCAAAGATGGAAATGTCATTTCAACATAGCTATTTACCAGAGATAAAATATGCCTGTTCCATGCACAGGCTTTGATCTGACTTCGTGGTTCCTCAGGATTCAAATTCAACGATGTCTTTCTGATGATTGGCACTGAAGAGTGAAAGGTATGGAAGGCTCAAGTGTTTATTATGGCCGAGAAAACAGACCAACATTTTTTAACTGAAGTATGTCCAGGAAAATGTAATGGTCAAAGACCCAGGCAAAATAAAAATATAAGAAATAAATTAGACTTTTGGGGCTATAGAAAGAGCAGACTACAAAATGTATCTTTTTTTGTGTATGTGTGTGTATTTCTGCCACAGAACAGATAATTACCTGAGTGACTTTCAATATTAAATACAGAAATATTCCACTCAAAGCATTCCATTTATAGCTGATTAGAGCCTCTAAATCCATGTTGCTGAAAGTTTGAAGAAGAAACCAAAAATTAAAATTGTGCAATTCTGCAAAGAAACTAAAATTTTAGAAAAAGATGTGAAAAATTGTTCTGCTTCCTTTCTTCACAAAACTAGAAAGTAGCCAGCTGTTTCATTACCGAAGCAGTGTCCTAAAGTCAAGACACTGTGTGGGGCAGCCACATGGGATCAGAGGCAGCCTGTTTCCCAGAGCCAGGAACTAAGCTAAGAAACCTGGGAGCCATGGTTTAAACTAGGAGACTTTTGGAGAAATCTCCGAAGAAGTACAGGGTTGCACAGTTCCACTAGAGAATTCCTTATCACTTGTAGCAATCTTTTAATTTTTACCATACTTAAGTAGCATACAGATATTGGTTTCATAGTGGAGGATGGTTTGAAGCTGGCATCACTTACAAAAGACATAACATGCAGCTGCAAATGCACACATAAAAGCAGATTTCCAGAAGTATTAAGCAGCCAAACAGAAGCAGTCACAGATTTTCAGCAGCTCCCTGAAACTTTCTGACTTGAAAGTAAGGGACCAAGATTACTCAAATGCTTTTGTAAAGCCTTACTAGGGACAGAACCACAGGTTTAAAGACCTAAATGACTCTAAAAGTGTCATCTCTTCTCCTAGAGAAGGACAAAAAAGGAAAGTAAAAAAATCAGGTGTAAGACTGGTGTAAAGGAAATTTCCTTGGAGTGGCCAGGTCAGGGATAGATGAAGGTAGGCCATGAAATTCATGCCAGCTACAGAGTCATCCTGACAATGTTCCCTGTTGACATGATCTCCCTAAACAGTGAGTCTGAAGCCATGAAAGGTGCAGGGGCTGCTGTGCCCCTCAAGGTCTCTTATGGACATACAAAAATGTTTCCTCCAGTAAGTGGTATATCCACGGGCTTTTGTACAACTTCCCTCTTCAGTGCAGTACTAAATCATGAGCTACCTACTAAACTACTGAAGTGGTGGAGTATTTAGAATCATCATAGATTAATCAATTTCTTTTCCAGGCTTACATCATGACCAATAAAAATCTACTAACTCCTTCCCTCTAAAACTATCTGTACCTTCCATCTAATTAGTTAAATTGGTGAGGTATATACAGTCTGCAATACATATTTATATGAGGGCTAGCAGCCAGATCTGAGTGTACAGCCTGTGGAAGTTCAGCAAGCCCCATGGCAGCCTGTACAAGATATGTGAACTCATCCAATAGTGTGAAGTATGATATGGATAAAACTGGGCAAATCTCACTGTGGTTTTTTGTGTTTTTTTGTTTTGTTTTGTGTTTTGTTTTGTTTTGTGGGGTTGGTTGGTTGTTTGGTTTGGTTTTGTTTTTGTTTTTAACAAATGATTCCATTATCTTGTTTTCTTCAACACATATTTATTGCCATTTTGTGTAAATATTTGGAGATAAAAGTAGTCTGTTAGAGAACACTTTATTCTCAACTCTTAGATGTAGTCCTTTACTGAGGGCTTCAATTATAAATCATTACAAAAGTTTGTATGGATTACTTCTTCCAAGTGAAAGAACCACTGAAATTTACAGTTATTAACTATAGACTTTCAATCTCACTCTTCACAGCAAAAAAACCAGTGAATATAACTGTCTTCCTCCCCAAGATACACCTCTATTGCATCAGCTTTGCAGATTTTGGGGTTTAACAGAAGCTCACTTGGTGTTTAGTACCAAAACATTGTCAAGATTTGCTCTAGAAGTCTTCCCCCATCTTTTCTCAAAAAAAACCCCAAACAAACAAATAAACCTCATATACTTTATGTTATATATTTTGAAGCATTTACCCTTTTCTGTAATCACAGATCTCTAATGAAAATCGAATGGGAAAACCCACTGCATTGTTTCAATATGGCAGTAATGACATGATGAGATTATTTCTCAAGCAAAGAATGAGAGGACAAAGATTACAATGTCAGTACATTCTGGTTTTACATAATTTATGGTCTTTCCAATCAGGCATGTTGCCCGTGATACCATTTTTAGGGCATATTTATAATGTGAGTTACAAGACAAAGAAAACAGCTTCCTGCAATAAATTTTGAAACAGTTAAACAAAGTTTAAAACATATTAGCAAATGATCAGCACATGAACAACCCTGAACCTCCATAAACACACCTGACTATGCCTGAATAATACTGCAAATTAATGACAAAAGTCAGGACTGCAGTTGGTGGTATTAATGTGAGTGCTACAATTGTATTTATGGCCCCAGGAAGACTGTGCAGTCTTCAAGCCTATGGGTTTCTAGCAAGGACTTGCAGAGATAGTGCTGTCTTAAATTACATGCTCAGGTAGCTTAAAGCTCATTTCTATACAACTGTAATGGTGCTGGCACTCTGTTCAGTGACGGTTCCCTTCAGTACCATGAGATCTTCCTCTGAGGTCATCTGTATTATACCAGACTGCAGTGAAGACAAGGAAAGAAACCTGAACTGGCTTTAACAGAAGGAGCATCAGATGCATACTCTAAAATGTATCAGTATAAAGGATCTTGTCCACTCTTTTCAGTCATTATGTGATTGCATTTTATACTATTTTGGTCCTTTCTTATGAACTTGAACTAAAGTTCAAATATACTTCCCAGTGTATGAATGAATTAAATCTGTTTTAATTGCAATGTTGAGAGACAGAAAAGAGATTCCTTTCTTAAAATTGTGGAAGACTGCAGAGTATTACATCTACCGAGCTACCTAATTTTTATTTTTAAAACTCCCCCAGTCTGCAATTGCCAGGAGTAATAAGTCTCAAAAAGCTTGCCAAAAATTACCATGCCCTGTTTTTTTAAAAGTAATATTTGGACCAAAGTATGCAGTGCTGCTAGGTGAGTCAGTTGTTTCTTTAAGCTTATGGACTAGAAAACTGTTGGGGAGTGTGTTACTCATGTCTGAGCTGGTTCTAGTTACAGGAATCCAGTGCACTGAAATTTGGGCATAACAGCATCTGGAGCTCACAGAAGTGCTGCTGACGTTTGGCCAAAGAGCAAATATTTCCTTAATAATATATAAAAGTTTTTAAGATATCCCTGCCTGAAAACCTGTGCAACCTGATGAAGACATGCAACTTGTACTTCATACTTCCTTAAAAGACACTAATGTTGTCATAGAACATCAAGACCTGCCTACCCTTCTGTCTTCATTTTAGAGGTCCAGATTAAGTCAGCTCTACTTTATGAACAGTCCCACTGAAATTACTGAAAGTCAGCTGAAGAGGAGGTAAAGATCCAAATAGAGTAAATGTATCAGAATACAGGCCCAAGCATGTAAGTACAGAGTCATAATCTGTGTTTAAACTATGAAAAGTGGAAAGACATCCTTAAAAAAATAATCTCTGAGATTTAAGAAGAGCATATGAGTTCCTTAGTCCCTGATGCTCTGTCCAAAGTATAGTGCTAATCCTGACAGAAACCTGTGTCTCCATTGCTTTATACCATTGGTGGTCATTACCAGCAGACTGTTTCATTTTTCTTTCTTTTTTTTTTTTTCTACAGTGGAGGTTCTGCATGTAGGAAATACTCTCAGACTGGTCCAAAATCAAGCCGCTCAGATTTGGAGATCAGTATTCCAATTCAGTGAAGCTGGAAACACCAAACATTGCTCATCATATGCTTTACACACAAGAGCAATCCAGTGATGTTACAACTCCACACAAAATCCATTGTATGCCTATGAATCAGCAGATGTGTGGACTCAGCATGCTATTTTATTGCTGAACGAAGTGATTGAGTAATTTCGAATTTGTGATATAGATAAAGGGCTAGCAAAGTCTCAGAATAAAACCCACTAATAATTGTTATTCATTCCAAGCAGTTTTGTATTGCTTCACTTGAAGCACACAGAAAATATTAAATGAAGAAATAATTGCTGGTGCAACTGTATTAGAAAGATTAACATATTTTTCAGGAATATTTTAAAAGGTCATCTGCAGACACAATAGTCTGATTTTTAGGTCTCATAACTCATTAAGCCAGTAATATGACTTCCAGTAGCTTACCATGGCACAACTCTCTTTCATATATTTTAAAGCAAAAGCAAGTTTAAATAAATGTAATGCCAAAAGTTTGGGTTAGTTCTTCAGCTAATATGATGCCATAAAAGTTTTATCATGTTCTAGGAAAGAAAAAAGACAAGCAATAGTTTTCATGCGATACGTCAAAGTGAATTGTAACTAAATTTTGAGATTTTTAAAATATGAGACTTCTGTTACATGGAGGCTACAAACACGGTAAAAAAGTAAGCTGACTAAAAGGAGTGCTTGTAATAGACACTCAGTAACTTCCCTTCTCAAGTGAAAAAAATATCATCAAATTAGTTTTGAGTTTGCAGGCTCCATTTAAAACTAGAAACATCTGCTCAAGGGCTGTTGAAATGCCACTCAGAATTAGTTTTATCTGGAGACAAAAATACCTATGTAGTGGTTAGGAATGGTTTTGAAATGATAAGCTAATACAAATTTGAAAGAACTGAACTGCAGAAGGAGAGAAATATTGGAAGACTATTCCACTTACTTTTTTTTATTTCTTATGCTAAATTATTTGGCTGTACTAAGACAGTACAATGCTGATATCTAGATTGCATCATTCACAATTCACTGAAGTTCTTCCTTATCTGTAAGACTAATATTTTCCTATCTGATGGGAATTTTGAAATAATGAATCCTTTTGGATTTCTGTTTGACATGTTTTATCACATGGTAAGCAACTTGGCAAACTGAGAAACAGGAGCTTAACTGTATGTTGTCATTTAAATATGCTAAGACACGGGTGTTTAAGAAAATCTTCTGGATACATGCTGGAAAAAAGTCACTTAGAAGAGCTGTAAGTATTTAAGGTTTGTGCTTTTGGCCAGACTATAGTCTCATATCTGAAGTGTGTCCATCTTTCTCAGAGTCACATCTAAGGTATTTCTACAGAACCTCCTTTCTGTGCAAAAGGGTCTGTATAGCAACACCGTATTAGCAGAGCCTGCGCTTTAGATTTGAACCTATCACTACTATTGTATTTTTGCAAGCATTGAACACTTGTAGACATATAGATAAAGGGAGCAATAAAAATCTGACTTTCAACTGTTTGTTTGTTACAACCCATAGATAAGAAAATCACCTGTTTCTAACATGAAGCCCAGAAAATGTTAGAGTTGTAAACTGTCATTAACAATGTATTGCTGTTGTAAATTTCCAGCCTATTCTCCACCATTCTAAAGGATATTGTACTTAACCAGAACCACTTGTTTGGAGAGGTTGCCTTTCCTTATTTGCTGAAGAGATGTAATTTTGCACCTCATTCTACCTTGCAAGATATCCTAAGCTGCTTTTCTTGCAAAAGGGTATTGTGGTGATTAAGCTAAAGCTAAACGTAAACAACTTAAGCAATCTGTTTTAGTTGTACATTTCTGCCTACAATATGTTTGATTTGGATTCTGTGCTGGTCTTAACAGCCTTCCCTTGAAATTTGATTTGTTTCACTGATGTTAACACAAAATCACATCTGTGAGCCCTAGAAGACTCTTTACAAAATTCAGCTATATAGGAGTGACATCCATCAGTTGAATGAAACATGGCACTGTTGGCAAATCCCAGACTAATGTTTACATTTACCTCGTGTCTGTGTTTAGTTTAACATCCTCATTCTCCCTTCCTTTTCCTGAAAGGAAAAATAACACTCATCTGGAAATAAGGAGAAATAGATGTGATGGAAGGATTCTTTCCTTTTAGTGTGGCTTCTGAGTCAGATGACAAAGTAAGAACATGCAGAAATTATTTTTTTTTCCTGAAAAACCTCATTAGTTTCCTAAAAAAGTGCAAGATTCAAAATGTTTTTAAAGACTGAATTTTTTTCTAATTAGATATAACCCATCAGGACAGCCGATCTGTATTTCTTTTTTCTCATGACCTTTAGTTTGTCTTCAGGCCTGATGGCATTTCAGCTTGACGCATGGTGCTCTTATGGATCATTAGCATCTGAGTCTGAAAGTAGTTACTGAGTCCAGGAAAACACTCACTGAGTCCATTGAGATGAAAATGCTGTAAGCTCACAAAAACCCCCAGACGTATCAAGCACCTCTTAAAACTCACTAGGGTGCTTGGCTTCAGTTCTCCAAATGGAAGTTATTCAAGAACTCCACTTTCCATTTCATTTTAAGACTAATGTCTTTATGAGCCTTTTGGTGAGCCACCGTTGTGCACCATGGGATGATGCAGTCAAGCTGTATCACAGAAGATAAGCAACTGAGACACAGAGGCAGCTTTGCTAAATAAAGACAATCTGGATTTTAAAGTTCTCAGTCTAATAGTGGAAAACATTTTGGTTTTCAAAGCATTTGATTTTCAATTAAATTCAACAAACTTCAACAAGAAGAGAAAGTGCATTTCACTGTTATGATCTCATTCACATTTTGACTCCCTTTGGAAAGCTCATTGTGCCCCTTTCCTGTTCCATCCCAATACATCTTTCCAACCTTGAACTCAGAATTTTTTTGCACCATTCTCTACCATTTTCTCATGTCAAGTACTTTGGTCCCACAGACTACAGCTCATTAATAAGAAAAGCTGTCCTTTGACTTGTCATAATTTTCATTGCTGACACTACACGTACTTCCCCAATTCAACACCTTCCCTTTTCCTGCCACTTGCAAGGTTCAGAAAGCCTCTTCTCCCATAGATTATGAATCTGTTTTAACTTGATTTCAACATATCACCCCATAGATCTTGACAGCCCCCCACCAAGTTGTAATTTTTGCCTTACAACAACTGCTCCCATTTCAGTCTGCAGTTTTTATAATTTTCAGGGCTCTGTTCAAAGACTCCTATTTTATTTGCTGTGACTAAACCTGAATTTCTTCTGCAGCATTGCCTCTGCCTGAAAGTCTGTGTTCTGTGAAGAGCAGACGTACAAAGCATATTAAGCATCTACAAAGCATTTACTCTGAGTAATATAGAGGTGGGGAGAAAAGAATTGTTGGGGTGACAGGAGGAGTTTTTTACAAGAGTGTAAGTTTGCCAGGTATGCATTGGTATGAATGCAGGAATATAAACACATAAAATGAGAGTAAGGAGGGTCTACAGAGGGATCCAGACAGGCTGGATTGATGGGCCAAGGCCAATGGGATGAGGTTCAACAAGGCCAAGTCCTGCACTTCAGTCACAACAACCCCCTGCAATGCTACAGGGATGAGTGTCTGTAAAGCTGCCCAGTAGAAAAGGACCTGAGTGTTCTGGTCAATAGCTGGCTGAACATGATCCATCAGTGTGCCAAGTTGCCCAAGAAGGCCACTAGCATCCTGCCTTGTATCATAAATAACATGGGCAGCAGGACTAGGGAAGTGATCATCTGTACTTGGCACTGGTGAGGCTGCACCTCAAATACTGTGTTCCGTTTTGGGCTCCTTACTACCAGAAGGATATTGAGGTGTTGGAGTATGTCCAGAGAAGGGCAGAAAAGTTGGTGAAGGGTCCAGAGCACAAGTGTTACGAGAAATGGCTGAAGGAGGAGGGCTTGTTTAGCCTGGAGTAAAGAAGGATGAGGGCAGACCTTATCATTCTATAGAACTACCTGAAACGAGGTTGTAGCAAGGTGGGAGCTAGTCTCTTCTCCCAAGTAACAAGTGATAGGACAAGAGGAAACAGCCTCAGGTTGTGCCAGGGGAGGTTTAGATTGGATGATAGGAAAAATTTCTTCACTGAAAGGGTTGTTAAGCACTGGAACAGGCTGCCCAGAGAAGTGGTGGAGTCATCATCTCTGAAGGTATTTAAAAGACATGTAGATGTGGTGCTCAGGGACTTAGTTTAGTGGTGATCTGGCAGTGCTGGGTTAGCAGTTGGACCTGATGATCTTAAAGGTTTTTCTGAATCTAAATGATTTTATGAATCTATATGTAACAGCCCTTGTATGTGATGGGCTTAGACCTAAATCTCTCACTCATTTCCCAGGAGGTGCAGGGAGCACCAGCACCTTGCAAGGGATCAGTCTATTGTCAGACTATTCAGAAGAGGGAACAAGAGAGCTGTTAGCACGGTCTGTTTAGCAGTTTGTTCAATATGTATATTTCCATACAAATCCCAAACTAATCTAACTTCTTGTTCCCCAAAGTTCTTAAGAAAATCACTGTGAATCATCCAGTTAGATGAAGTCATTAGCAAGCATCTGAAAAGGAAATGAGAGGGGAGTTCTTTGCACATTGCCTCAGCTATGGCTCCCAGCCCTGGGTGGGGGAAACCACTTCTGCAAGGGCGCTGAGACTCATGTAAGGGGCTACTGGAGGGTCCTCGCCACACCTGCTCATAGCTCATCCATCAAGTAGCCTGTGGGATCCCCCCTGTATGACGCAGACACGTTTTTCATATCCCTTTTCCCTTTGAGGTTGGTCAGAGCACATGCTTCATTCTGGCACTTTCCTGTGAATTTTACAGCCTGGATCCCTCAGTGAAGCAGCAAAGGCTCAGAGTTTATGGATGCCTCAAACTGAAAAGCTCTCAGACTCTACCATATGCTATACGTGCTGTTGACTGATTTAGAAATAGGAACATACAGACAGCAGTTGCAACAGCTTGTGTTATAAAAAGAGCTCATTGTGTGCAAAATATCTGATTTATGCAACTCAGCTAAAACACTCTACTGTTTTGAGTTCACTCATCACTGGTGTATCAGTGCAGCAGACTGGAGTCACAGAAGGAAATGATAATAAACACCTACAAATCTGTAAAACAAAGTAAAACAAAAAACCAAGTCAAAACATATCATGTACTAAGATTTCTGGCAGCTGTTGAGAGTTGAGTGAAACAGCCTGATCCAATGAAAGACTTGAATAATAGATGCTGACCTTATATAGATTTCAGACATATGGGCCCAAGATTATACTTCTAAGAAAATCACACTCAATTGCTCATCCAGGCTGGAGATGCCCCAACTTAATTTTTCTCATCTTGTTTGTTTTGTTTAGTTTTGTTCTCCCCCCTAGTTTTCTTTAACTTTGGGGAATTATTTGGCATTATGCCTTTTTGTGTTCCTAGAATCGCCTTGCTCTTACAGCTTGTGGAGTCTTTTGTATGTGTGCCATTTTGCCTATACGATTTCTCTTCAGATATTTATTCTTTATAAATGAATCCTACTTATGGATATTAATTTATTCAATAGTTAGATTGACAGGATAGTAATATCTAGACTGAATACTTTTTCCTTCAAATTTTTACATTTTCCATGCAGTTTGTTACATATCCCTCTTCCTGATTATGTCAATAGCTCATACTTTTCCTCTTTTATTAAAATGCACAATGTATAGTATAAATAGATAATTGTTTGTTTGGTCTGCAGATTTCAGTAGCCATTACACTGTACTATTTGCACACAGGTTGTTGTTGACTTTTTTTAGTTCATCTTCTCTAGCTCTCACAGTTGGATTATTTTTTTTCTTGTATTACCACTGTTGAACCCCCTCTCATTTCTTTGCATTATTTGATGAGCATCAAATTTATAGGGGTATGTCCTACCTTTATTTTTCTTCAGTGACTATCAGTTGCTTCTTTTGACTTGCTGCATGTCTGTTACTTTTCCATCTCTGTAATCATGCTTTATTTTGGTGGTTTTTTTTTCTGAACAAGGCAATCTCTCTGTACCAGCATCACAAAATCTACCCTACTATTTTTATATTATTTAAATCAAACCAATAGAGAGAAAAATTAAAATATGTCAGGTGACAGGAGAATTTATGGGTTTGTGTTATTTCAGTATCCCTATGGATAAAAATACAGACTGTGAATTGGGTCTACATTTTCATTAGGTAAGACACTTTCAGGTGTGGCCTTCTCTGTTCAGGTGTTGACTTACGTTAACATCAAGTTATTTTACAGAATCTTGCACGTTGTTTCTGTCTTGCTATTTATGCCCTTCTATCAAAGAAAATTTCATAAGACTAGGAACCAAATCAGGGAAATATTAATTTTCCCAACTTCTAAGTGAGGTCTGCACAGCAGTTTTTGCTTTTTGGATAATACTGTAGTTGCAAAACATCATTGCTTCCACATCAGGATGTCATGTAGAAACCCACTGCTGCAGAGGAAATTGTTACTGTGCCATTGGCATGCTATGACTTTCCATCACCCGCTACTTTGCAGAGAGACAGCCAAAAAATTAGTTAAAAACAAAGCAGAATTCCAAAGTTTCTATTCCCTTTAATGAATAGTAATGTTTATTATTAAGCTGAATAGCGTAATATCTGATCTTCCTAAAAACAGCAGCACATACATTAGAAATGAAGCATTCTGCAGGCATAATAGTTTAAAAGCTGAAGACTCAGTTTTGTATACACATTGAAAAACTGTGGACACATTAAGCCACTTAAATGCTAACCCATGAGACAAATATTTTGGGGATTGTGGCAAATGCACAGGGACATAACCCTCAAGTGCACAGGCTGCTGTGGCCCTGGCTGCAATGGGTTTTTGCAGGCAGATGGGAGGGTCATGAGGAAGAGGAGAGAGGCAGAGGCATCACACCACAAATGGGGAGATGCAGGCACTGGTGCAAGGATTTTGGAGTGGGAGGCAATAGACCAATTCTCATGTTCAATGTGTGGGTCTTGATGGTCCCAAGGGAAGAGACCAGCATGCCTGAGTCATGACCTGCTGGTCAAGCTAAAAAGTAAGAGTGAGCTGCACAGACATTGG
>JANIJG010012052.1:95880-134952 GCA_024611175.1 Megaceryle torquata | reverse complement strand
GTCAGGAGCTGTCAGAGCCAGAAGGTCTCCCCTGAGCCTCCTTCTCTCCAGGCTCAACAAGCCCAGGTCCCTCAGCTTCTCCTCACAAGATTCATACTCCAAACCCTTTTCCAGCAGATCACTTTATTTCGGTTTTGCTCGCTTGAAACAGAGTTCCGGACCTGGTGTTTCCTTGGAAGCCCCTCCCGGCCCGCAGCGGGTTAAAGGCTCGTACCCACAACCCCCCGCGGCCTTGCAACGTCGCCGGCCGCGGCGGGGGCAGCGGCTGCGCCGTGAGGCGCCGGGCGGGACCGGGACCGGCTGTGCCGCGTCAAGACCACCGGTATATTTACCCCTTTCGTTTCCGCTGGGCTGCTTCCTTGGGAGAGCTCCGGGTGCGGTTCGTTCGTCCTTAGGAGCGGTCAGCCCCGGCTCGGTGGGGTGGGCAGGCCTCGCGTGGGCCCGGTCCCCTCCCCGGGGCTGTCACAGAGGACCGGGGAAAGGCGGGAGGTGCCGGTGCCCGGCTGGCGCGGCGGGAATGAGGCCTGAACTTTCCACCTCTATTTTCTCTTTCTCTTTTTATTTATTTGCTTTTCCTAGAAAGGAAAGGCCGGGAATCGGGCCATGTTTTGAGGGAGGCCTCCAGGACTCAGCTCGGATCCAGCTGCCGCCGGTGTGCGTGAAGAGCTCGCCCCCCTCGCAGCCCCCGTGAAGCTCTCGGTAAGGCGGCCGCGCTTCCGAGCCTGCCGAGCTGCGCGCCGTTCAAAGCTCGCCCCAGGCCCTGCTGCGGGTTTGCAGGGGAGCTTTGCCTGCTCCGTGGAGATGGTGGCAGCATTCGCTTCAAAGCGGCTCTTCAGCTGCTGAGGCCTCGGTGGCCTTTTTGCCCTGCTGAGACCCAGGGAGCCCTCAGGACCGTGAAGTCGCACAGACCACGTCACCCGCTTAATCTTTGTGGACTGTGTGGCAAAGCTGGTGCCCGGTCGTCTCTGTGAATTTGCTGCTACGTCAGGGGAGCAAAGTCCTGTTATATACGGCTCATTTCCACTTAAAGTGTCTCTGTCTGCTTCTGCTTTTTTTGCTTGCTTTTACCAAGTGGAAACTCGCATGATGCGTGTCTGGGTTTTGGTCTGGAAACAGATTGCTTGGGAAGTAAGAGTGTGAGATTCATCCGTGTCAAGTTATTTCCACCTTAGAAACCTAAGTTTAAAATATGTATTTTGATGAAAATTTATTCCTAAACTGTTTTATTTACTACTTATGTCCCTCTGCATTGGATTAAAACAGTGCATATTTATTTAAGGTGTCTGCACAGTTGTTTACCTCAGTATTTACTCCTGAAACTTAAACAGCACAGTGGCTGTGTGCCAGATCAGCTCCTAGGGCTCAGCTTTTGAGTAGCAAAAGATGATAATGTGATCATATACAACTCTGTGGGCAAATATAGCTGAAAATAGAGTTGGCATCTCTACAGGTGTTATCTGTTAGAAAGCTTAGAGCATGACTCTTTCCTTGACTGCTTTCCTTCATTTGCAGATGATTTGGTGGGCTCCCCTTTTCTTAGATGATGTGGTGTGGATGAAGCTCTGCCTTCCCACTAGACAGCCGCGGTAGTTGGGTCAGGGGACTTAGTGCTTCTGAAATGGGCATGTGTTCAGATTGTGGTTGGCTCAAGTCTGTCTTTTAAAAAGTTTTTATATAAAAAAAAGGAAAAAGATATGGCAGACCCAAAGGCAGCTACTTCCTCTGTCAGCTTAGAGTTGGAGATCTGAGGCTCGTACTGTACCTACGCGCTGGGATCTTGTGGATATTGTCTGGTTTAGGATGGATGTCTCTGCTCTACAGGAAATTCCTGGCTTGTGCAGAATTGGGGTGCAAAAAGGTTTTCCTGTTCAGCTCCAGCAATTATTGTTTGCCATAGGAGCTGGAAGGCCTTTACATATAAATTGCTTCTGGTTGTTACTCTGAATGAAAACCTGGGGAAAATGGAACAGGAAGGGTAGGGGTGAGGGGAAGGGGCAGCTGGACCTTGTGACTTGTTGGTAACATCAAGAAGTTCCTGGGACAATCCAGCCTGGAGGAAGGGGAGCTGGCATGCCAGGAATATAGCAAGAAAGACAAAGAAGAGGGCCCAAGTACACACAGTTTTCTGTCTGGCTGTTACTGAGAAGTTATTTATTTTTTTATACCACAGAGGAAAAGTTTTCCCTTATCTTGCCAGTGCCAAAAGGAGGAATTGAAGATGTGGACTTGGCAGTGTGTTTATGGTCTCTGTTTAGGATAGGAGCAAACCTGTTTTATGTGTAGTGCTGTTTCCCTCCTCACATGCACGTAAGTTATGTGAAATTAAATGTTGTTGCTGGAATGCTGTTGGTGAAAGCCCATTTCATTATACAAGGGGTCACTGGCCACTCTTTTGTTTCATTTTCTGAAAGTTACCCAGTTTCCTTATGAATATTAATAAAAATATTTCTTTTCAGTTTTAATGGAGGATGCCTAGATTTTACTCACTGTTAATTAGTCACCTTTTCAGTCTAAACCACTTTTTTCCCCCAACTTACCTGCTTTTATCCAATACAAATTAAGATTGGAACATAACAAATTCTAAATGTCAGTAAAAACATTCTCCCTTAAATTACACAGTATTAAATCCTTGCCAACAAGATGCTTACGAAGGAATAAGTGCTTTGAATAAAGAGCTGTGAGTTCCGCCCCAAGTAACATCTGCTTTCAACAGTGATAACGTGTAGGTATGAAGTTGAGCTGATTTCTTTCTGAATCACACTGTTGTAGCTGCTGGTGCATATAATTTTATTTATTACCCCTCTGTGGCTGCAGTTCACAGGAAGCTCTTCTGCTTTAGAGATCTCAAAGAAATCGATGTTGTCACATTTGTACAAATTTTAATGTTTTCTTACCTGTAGCTTTTTGCTGCTTAAAATACCTTGAAATAGAAAAGGCAGGTTATCTTCTCTCTCCATCCCCTACTGGATTGCAGCAGTTGTATGCAACACTAGGTCATTTACCTTCTAAAATTATTGCAAGGGTGTTAATCCTGTTGCTGATTTAAAGATTTATGACTATTTAGTCAAAGAGCACAGTGAGCAAGAGTCAAAGACTCGCATTAAGGCATTTCTGCTCTCAGGTCAGCATTTGATGAGAACTTCAACTTGATGGTTTGGGTTGTTTTTTTTTTTTTCTTCGTATCTTGGCTGACAAATAAACTTGACATTTTGTAGTTGGCGAGGTTTTGAGTCAGCCTGGTGACTTCTCTGTCTCTTATTATGTCTTAGAATGTTGTTTTCTGGAGTAGAAATGAAAGGCTGCACTGGAGGGGATGAGGAAAAGGAGATGCTATTTATTTAAACTTAAAATATCATATTCCCAAATCAGTTGGAAATGTGAATTCATTTTTTTTTCTCTAAACTGCAGTCTTATGCTGCACCCTTCACTGTATTTCTTTTAATCACAAGTGTTCTGTGGACTTAATTTTCCAGGTTGTGTAGTGTGTCTGAGTCATGGTTTGGTGGTTTATTTTTTCTTGATGTGAATTTTATCTGTAGCTTGACACTGCTCCCTGCTGCTGTGTAGAAGATGACATGGTCTGTCAGCCAGATGTGACTGATGGAATTGGAATTCCTTTTTTGTTTAAAAAGTCCCAATAATTGTCTTTTCCAGAATTCAGTTGATAAGCAAACTCATTACTTCTGGAAAATCACATTTGTTTTTTTATTATTTTTTTGGCCTCTTCTAGTAAAGGGCTCTTTTAGCAATGTGTTCAGTGGAATATTGGAAAAATAAGGTTTGGGATTTTATAGTGGGGGGGGGGTTTGTTTTTCCTCTGCAGTTGGTTGTGATTCAGTGGTTTCGAAGGCACGCTCTGTTTCACAGAGATAGCTTTGTAAGGTACTGGCCTTCTCACCACCATCAAATACTCAACTATGACTTGTTTGTTTGTTTTTCTCCCTTTCTAGAATCATGGCAAGTCCAAGAACAAGGAAAGTCCTCAAGGAGGTCAGAGCACAAGATGAGAACAATGTGAGAAAATTAAAATCATCTCTAGATTCATTTTGGAGAATTGAATTTTCTTTTTACCTACTCCAGCTGTATGTTGTCATCTCCTCCAGCTAACGTCTTTCTAAGCACTAGTATGGCTGACTGATGGTAACATACACATTTGGATAGCTCATATTTGCATTAGTTTCAGTAACTTTTATGTATGTGTTTGAATACATTGCTGTGTGTGGAGCACTAGTCTTTCAGGAGTTCTATTAATGCTGTAACCCCTGGAGTCTGTTGAACAAGTGATGTCTTGGGCACAGCTTAATTAAAATATTTTAAGTAGCTTAATTATACACGGCTTTAAATGTGATAGCCCATGGACAGGTTCAGTTTAATTTATATCAACATGTTAAGCCTTGAGTGGTGATTCCAGTCACAAGAACTGAAGCTGTTGTGCTCTGTGAGCAGTAAAGCTATTTTTAAGAGAAACTTCTGTTCAGATCCATGATTATTTACTGCCAAACTGCAGTGTGACTGACAAAACCTTCCAAACTTTAAATGCCTTATCTTCATTTTGCCAGGGAAACCTCAAGAATTCCATTTGGTGACTTTTTCCTCCTTTAAGACAATGTGAGAGTGAAATCAAGTTGAACTCTTTGCTCTTTAATTTCAGTTTGCTCACCTTGCTTGTTTCTGGAGTCAGTACAATAATTTTTATCAACCAAGGCAAGCAATTTAATGAGTATTTCTTCCCAGACAGCATGAATATTTGCAGGAAGCTTACCCTCTCAGGGAAGGTGTTCCCAAACATGGAGAACTCTCCCTTCTGAAATTTTCTGCCTGTGACATTTTCCTGGTTTGACTTTTTGAGCTGTACTGTGAAAACCTCACCAGGACAAAGTGATGGCTGAGTCTTACAGGTAATCGTTTCTCTCTCTGCAGGTTTGTTTTGAATGTGGTGCATTTAACCCCCAGTGGGTGAGTGTGACCTATGGAATTTGGATCTGCCTGGAGTGCTCAGGAAAACACCGGGGCTTGGGAGTTCACCTCAGGTCAGCCTTTCAGGCAGATGATGGGTTACCTCGGGGTGCATTATGGCTGTGAACACAATATATTGTTTTGGAAGGGTATAGAATGTCTCCATTCCAACAGTTCCCTGGGAGTTTTGCTTCATACTCCTCTCCAAAGTGAGTTTATGCTCTGTGCCTCACCTGTAATGGGTTGGGGCATGTGCTGCACCAGTGCAGTTGTGGTACACCCCTTTCTAGAAAGCAAGAAACATACTCAGCTGAGATGGGAATCTATGGAATAAGAACCATTTTGTGTTCTGGAAACTTCCAGCGTGTATGTGTGTAGTAGGGGCAGAGCAAGGGATAGTTACTTAAACAAGAAAGGGAGAGAAAGCCCTGGAGGGAAATGGCCAAGGCAAGGAGACCGTTCAGCAGTATGTGCCTTGCTTTTCAAGGGGTGCTTTGAAGCTCATTAGTGAGTAGAAATTATATAAGAAATGGGAGTTTGCAAGTATCCCATATGATACATGAAAGAGAAAATAAAATTACCAAGATGAGGATATGTGACAAGTATTTCTTTAGGGACATAAAGAAAGAAATTGGTCAAGATACAAGTTTTAAAGAGCCTTTTTGAGGATGGTGTCTCGCCACTTTTCCCCCCGTGACCTTGTATTTAACTGGGCACCATTTCTCTTTTTTTTTTGTGGTTTGCCTTTTTATTTTTTTATATAGTTTAATGAGCAGTAGCAGGAATTTATGGCTCATAGCTGAGTTGAGATGCTAAACTGCAATCATAAATGCCCTGGGATAAGGTCAGGTCATAGAGTGGGCTCTTCTAAACAGTTGAGCTGGCAGTACCTGATGGCTGTTATGAGAAGCCTGGGACAGGAGGTGTCCTCACAGGCTGCTCAAGTGTAACTGTGAGAACAGACAGGAAAAGCAAATTGCATAGTAAAAAGCATGGGAAAAGTTGCTTTTATATAATGAGCTAGATTAATTTCTGAAGAAAGCTGCTTTTTCTGTCCCTTCTCTTCTGTTGCTTGTCTCCTTTAAGTGCCAACAAATTGAATTATTTTTAGCTTATTTCAGTGAGGATCTGACCACTTTCTCATACTGATCTATCTTTTTCTACTTGGAGAGTATTCTCTAACATATTTATACTCCCAGTTTTTGAGATAGGTTGCAATAAGCTGACTTTTTTTTTGTCCCTGCTGATGTAGCACGAAATTATAACAAGCTTTAATTTTTTATTAATCTGCTTTTCAGTTTTGTACGCTCTGTAACCATGGACAAATGGAAGGATATTGAGCTGGAGAAAATGAAGGCTGGAGGTAATAGCAAGTTTCGAGAGTTCCTGGAGTCTCAAGATGACTACGATCCCTGCTGGTCAATGCAAGAGAAATACAACAGCAAAGCTGCAGCTCTTTTTAGAGATCAGGTACCTTCAGTTGTGTCTGTGTCCTCATCCCCTGCTGTCTGAAAATACCCAAGTACTTTGGAAGCACTTGTTTTTGAAGGAGGAGAGTTGAAGTAGCAACCTTTGAACCTCTGCTGTGCTTCTGAAGTGGAGTAGCTTGATGAAAAAAGAATTCACAGGTTCTGTGCTGTAGACCTTTTAGTGTGTGAAGTGGGGAGCTGTGGAGTTTCTGTGGCAAGGCCTTTAGAACTTCTGGAAATCACGACTTGGAGTGGAGGAGCGGTGTGGGGGCAAGAGATGAAGTTCAGGGCCTTGGAAGGAAGCAGAGAGAACATTTAAATTCTGTCTAGGTGTTTTAGCTGCCCTATGCTAGAGTACAAATCCACTTCTTGCTGTTCCTCCCTTATTCTGTGATTAGTGCTTCCATCTCTTGATTAATCTAGTCCTTCATCTTCAAACCAAGTTTTTTCCATTTGAAGAAGCTGCCTATAATCAGTTGCCTGAAATAAAATCCAGTGTTCAGCTCAACATTACCAGCCTGAGATTCAGGAAAAAAAAATGGTTTCTTGTGAAAATAAATTAATTGATCTGTGCAGAAGGCAGCAAACTGGGTAAATGACTTGTCCTCACTTTACGGCACCAGCACGTAATTTGTGTGAGAACTTTGACCTAGTGTTCTGATTTATTTTCCTACCCCTTCTAGGTAGCTACAGTAGCTGAGGGCAAGGAATGGTCCATTGAGACTTCTCCTGCCAGGAACTGGACCCCACCTCAGCCTAAAACATCTCTCTCTTCTACTCATCGGTAGGTGTTCCTGTTATCTGATGTCGAGAGGGCTATAGCAGGGTCAAAACCTGATGTTTGAATGTCTGCAGGTTTTATTCTGTCAATGGTGTTTTCTTAACAAGCATTTCTTTCCCTGAAGTTAAGGACTAGCAGGTAGCAGGGCTTGAATTTCCATAATAACTCCCACCTCCTTCAGCTGACAGTTAAACCGTGGCAAAGACAAGAGAGCAGGCACAGAAGACAAGCTGTACTGACTTCATATTGACTTGTAACGCCCCTCAGACTGGTCCCTGTGTCAGTCCCATGTGGCATGTCACAGCCTTGCTCTGCTCCAGGTCATTATTGACCTCCAGGGAAGAAGGAACAGATTTACCAATGGGAGCATCAAAGCTGGACCACAGCAGTTTTGGGTTTTGCTGCTTTTGCGTGTAGTGTTTGTTACTCTCTGCACTAAAGAATTGAGTTAACTGAAAAGCAATTGTAACTCAGGTGAACAAGTGCCTCAGTGCCTGGCCACCAGCCAGCCACTTCAGGGTTAGCTGTGGTCTGAGTGGCATTGGCTGTGTCTGGGCCCTGCTGTTGCTCTATTCCTTTGGTACTCCAGTGGTTGCATTAGAGTTCCCTACTGGACAGATGAAAGAAATAATCAATTTTGCATCTGTATTATAATGATAATGTCAGGCTGAGCTCAGCAGCAATTTGATCCATAAACCTCTCATTTCAGTAGTTCTGCTGGACAAGCTCAGACTGCAACTGCCTCTTCTGACAAGGCTTTTGAAGACTGGTTAAATGACGACGTCAGCTCCTACCAAGGGTAATGCCAATTGTGTTAATGTTGGGTGTGCCTGGCCCTCTGGTGTAGAGGAGACTCGGATGTGATGCTACAGCTGCACAACTGTGATCCTCATTCCCTAGTTAACAATTACATCTTGTTTATGATTAAAAATATGTTGATAATATCTGATAAAGGATAAGAGGAAGGCAAGTGCCTCAATACGTTTGGTAACAAACTGAAATGCTTGAATAGCATTGGAGAAGGAACTTGTAACTCAAAGTATTACTGTGGTGGACTCCAAACTAGAGAATCTTTAGTGTCTGTAAGTATCTTAGAGTGAGTCGAGTTAAACAAGGGTATTTATAAAGCTAACACTGTTTTCTTCTTTTTTTTTCTGTTTTCACGTATCACTTTATTAGGATTTGCTCAGGCTTCTACTCTTACTCTGTCATTAAGACCACATTAGCTTGCACAGGGGACACGTTAACGTGCAAGGATTCCCCCGTGGATCCTTGTTGGTGTTTATATCTTTACAAAGTGAGTGGGTTTGTATTTTGGGTGCCAAGTGCTTTGGGTTTTCCAAGTATATTTTAAACTCTGTTAAACAATTGTCATTCTTTCATGCTTTTTCAGGTTTTGTTTAATGTTTTTAATGAAAGTCTGCTAATCCAGATACTATTTATTCATTCCCTTATGACAGTGGCCAAGAGAATCGCTACGTGGGGTTTGGAAACACAGTAAACCCTCCAAAAAAAGAGGATGATTTCCTGAATAATGCTATGTCTTCATTGTACTCGGTAAGGAATTGCTGGAAGCTTTGTCACCTGAATTACTCCTTTCTTCTATTTTCTCCCCTGTTATGGGAGAATATAAATGGAGACACTAAACTAATGACTGCAGGGAGATGTAGAATGTTGGTTGTATTCTCCAAGAGTGAAGATGATGCTGGTGGACTTTTAAAGACAAAAGGAAGGGAGAAACTTAAGCACAACTTAAGAAATATGTCTGGTATCTGTTCCTGGAAAGAAGGGAATGAGGCCAGAGCAGTGAATTAAGAACTAATACTCAGGGGGTGGGAGGGAATGCAGTTACCTGTTGGGAATAGCAGTTAGGCTGGTAGTGCTCTAAACAGATGAACCACGTGAGGTACGTTCAGTGGAAAACAAGAAAAGTGTGTGTGCACATGGGTGCCAGAAGCCCTGAGCAGCAATGAAAACATTTGAAATCCTTGTGACAGGGTGTGAAGAGATAACAGCATATGGTACAACAGTTGTCATGATTGAAGTAGAGATAGTGAAAGATGCATTGTTGAAGGAAAATGGGAATAAAGTCAGAGGCAGTCAGGGATATATTGGCACTTTGATAGGCTGCGGAGTAACAGTGCTGAGCAGTATTTGAGATTTGGAGTCACTTTGAAATTTTCTACCAGGGTTAGTGGCTGGTGGTCTTCTGTAGAGCCTCATTGGTCTAAATATCCACACCAGGTTCTTTTTATTTTTTTTAGAGGTAATTTAATTAGAACATAATAGGTAGAGGTGATGCCTGAGCCTTTGCACAGTGTTCCAGGTGATCCCGCAGAGTGCTTACTACAGGTCTGCTGAATATTTTCTATGTATGTCCTAGATCAGAGAGAATTCAGATTAGAAACCACATCTATGATGTATTGCAGATGTGCTAAGACAAAGGAGAAATACCATTGTGTTGTCCAAGTTACTGTCAGCTGTTATTCAAATACATGTTCTCAATGAAATGTGATTAAAATGCCCTCTTGTGACCACAGATACCTACTACAGGGCAATTTTCAGTCATTTATTATAGTGAACATTTTCATACATCCCCATCCTGGTGAGGAGACCAGTTTTCCTTCCACTGTGTGATTGGTTTTTCCCCCCATGTGCTACGTTTATCTATAGACCACGTTGTTACTTTCTGCTGTTAGGCATCAGAAGGAGCATTCTCTGTAGAATTCACACCAACTCCACTGTCCGACTCGTTCTGTGAGGAACAGATGTAAGTGCAGTTTAGGTTTATCTCGAGTCTTTTAAGACTCTGCTTAACATAAAAACTGTTAAGACCCATCAAGATTCATCACTTTGCCTTTTTTGCAGTTGGTGGCATAATTATCTCTCAGTATTTCAGCATAGGACAGGAAGGGCAATTAATGAAGAGACTTCAAAAAGATAGGCAAGAAATATTTTGTGCTGGTATTTTCTTTATTTTTTTTATAAAAAGTGGTTTCCTCAACTATGTGGTGTAGTCAAATTGAATAGAAGAGATAATGACAAAAAGATTGCTATTTACAGCCTCTGTATGGAAATCCCAGTTTGTTTTAACTGGGCAGATTCTGGGCAAATATATTACTACCAAGACCTGAAGGATAAACAGCTGTGAAGTGACTTTTAATGAATTTGCTGAAAAACAAAAGTAGTATTGGAATCCCATTCCACTTTCTCTTAGCTGGTTGCTTAATCAGTATCTGACAATCAGTAGTTAGAAGAAACCTTTTCAGATTCATTACAGAAAAGCATTTAAGAAACAGCCAGTGGTTTTCAGAGCTTCCTGAAACCAACGAGGCAAAAGAAAGCTTTGTTTCTTTTGCTTTTTAAAGGTAAAAGTTACAGGAAACAAGCAGGTTGAAGTTTTATGAAGCAGAAAATTGCTGAGTGGGCACTTCTAGAAACTGCTGCCTCTTGGTTTTCAGCACCAATTCTTGTTTTCTCTCCAGCTTTTTCCAGATATACACTTTAGCTGCTCATTGCAATTTTTCTTTCATCCCCTGCTTCTTGTTGCCAATCTCTTTACTAAGCATCAAATGTTTTTGTTATTTTCCCTTATTTATTTTTAGGGGGGCAGTAGGAATTTTTATACAGCCATTTTTAGTTTATGTAATATTATTACTACAGTAATTAGTAATAGCAATATATATAATTCCATTTAGTATAATTTACTATATATTACAGTAATACAACATCAGAAGCACTCATGATTTGTTCAAATTGCAGCTGTTTTGACCTAAATAATGAAAGTTCATCATTATATTGCAGTTAAATGTGCAACTAATTTTTGTCCTTACTAGGGAATAGTTCTTAGGACCACAGGACAAGCTGCACTGGAGAATATTTTGACTTAATTTAACATGTAGTGCTGAACACTTGGTGATTCACTATTATTATTCACACCTAGCTTATGACATTCCCACTTTCTTTTAAGGGCTGGAGCAGTTTTACAACTGGAGCAAGCAAAATTGCCTCTGCTGC
Organism: Megaceryle torquata; assembly: GCA_024611175.1. Lineage (NCBI taxonomy): Eukaryota > Metazoa > Chordata > Aves > Coraciiformes > Cerylidae > Megaceryle > Megaceryle torquata. Next base: position 123,729 of record JANIJG010012052.1, on the reverse strand, counting down.
TAAAGAGGGTGTAAGTAAAAATGTATTTCAGTGTAATTCTTAGAAACTCAGAGATTCTGTTTGTTTTCTAATAGTGACATATCTTTAAAAGTATTCACCAGACAAACTAAATTCTGCTCTTTTCTTATCTTTGCCTGTGGTGTAGAAACCAAATGCATCTTGAATTTTGATTTCTGCCTTAATTATTTCTTGTGTTTCTGGATGGGGGTTTTTGTAAATACATCCCCTGGGTCTAAGCATCAAGAAAGAACTCAACAAAAAGTTTTATTTTAAAACTGAAAATTCTGTCTGTGTGCCAAGTAAGGTCAAATTGCATTCTTGCAGCAAGAATTCAATACCAAGGTAAAAACTGCTGATGGTTATATTTGTATTTTTGACATATTTTTTTTTCCTTCCTTTGGTTTCTCTCTAACTCCAGCCTTTTTGTCAGTTTAAACAAAGGTTTTTTTGGGGCAGAGGCGGTGTCCAGAGGAACTCTGAAAAAACTGAGGCATGGTCTTCACACTCTGTGTGATACTTGGATGACAATCATTCAACTAACTGCAGCTTAAAACCAGAGGAAATAAGAACAGATTGCATTTTACACAGAGGACAGTGGAAAGAGATTGAATATTGTTGTGAAAATAAGGCCCTATTTTATTTTTTGTTTGCTTATTATTCTTCCAAAGTTTTATGAGTATAAGTATCTTTTATTTTTCAACAGTTTAAGTGTTACAGTTTGCTCCTCATTTCAAACAGTCTGAGTGTAGCAGTTCTTATTTAGGTGATGTTACGAGAGACAAGGATACTGATTTGCCCCCTCTGCCCCCCCCACCAAGGTCCAGTCTTGTACTGCAAACCCTTTGTGCCCCCTGTTGTAAGTTGAGAAAGACCAGTGCTTCCCCAGTGCAGTCTGGAGTGCCAGGGGGAGCAATATGGATATTCTCTGTTCACTGAAATGCTGGCAAAGGTCCAGTGCTCTTGGAGAGGGTGATGCAGCATTTCAAATTGTGTGCATTTAAACATCAAAGGGTTTTTTTCCTAATAAACTTGAGTGTATTTGCTTTTTTTCCCCCCCAGGCAACCAGATTTGGATCTCAAGCAAGTCAAAAGGTGATTAGAGATTTAACTCTGTCTTATTGACTGTAATTGGCTTTAAATGTCATGTATTTGCCTGCACTGATTGATTTAGACTTGATCATCAGCAGGCCACTGTTTCTCTTTCACAGTGCACAGTAATTTTTAGGTTCTAGCTTTTAGTTCCATGAGAATTGCAATCAACTGCAGTGATCAAATTAAGCAAGATACAGAGTGGTACTTCTGTGTATAACTGCTGGGTGTATTGGAGAGGCAGAATGAAATACTTTAATTCATGCTTGCAAACTTAAAATGCTTTTATTTTTGTGAACCTTAAATGTGGTCTAGTTTTAGGCTATTCCTACTCCAAATACTAAGCCAAACTTATGCATGTTTTGCAACAAAAGTGTCTTGTTAAATCATCCAGACTTGATACTTAGAAGCTTTAAAGTACTTGCTGCTTGGCTTACAGAAAAAAAAACTTTAATGTTCTACAAGTCTTCTTTCACTCCTTCCAGCAATTTCCCTTTTCAAAAGCTGTTTTTTCTTCAGTATTATCAGCAAATGTAAATAGAATATTAAGTGTAAAAGCTCATCACATCTACTGACAAGGATCACAGCAACGTGGTGCTCCAGAGTCTCATCTGTGTTGCTGAAGCTTAAATTTTGTTCATGAAACTTCTGATCTCTTGCTCTGTAGAACAGATTTAACATCTTTTTGATGTAATATATTGTTTAAAAGTACATTTGGTGTCCAGCGACCAAACATATTCCCCCTTTGCCTTGTCAGTAGATGTTCAACTTGGAAAAGGTTCACGCTACTTAATTTGCCTGAAAAGATGCTGCCAGTTTTTTGCTAAAAGCTGCTTCTACCTTCCTTGCTCTTTCTCTTTTGCTGTCTGGGTAAAGTTTTGGGGCTACAAGCAGCAGCCAGAGCCGGTAACACCCTCACGTATATTCTTGTGCATGGACTCCTTGTCACTGTTCGTGCTGAATATGTACCTTTGCTCTTGAGCTGTCTTTTCTTTTTCTTTTGCCTTAAGTCAAATCTGTTTAGAACCAATGTTGTGTGTTTTGTACAGTAATGTTTCTTCAAACCTATTTAAGATAGGTTACAGTGGATAGAGATCTCCATGCTCTGCACTCTCAGAAAATGTGCTGTGCCTGTGTCCGTGCTCTTCATAAACACAAGATCACCTCAGGGTTGCTGTTTGCATGTCTGATCCAGGAATGCCATGTGCCAAGAGCTACCCTGGGGTGGTGTTTGAAGGCAGACTGAGAAATGCCCCGTTAGGAAGTGTTCGTGATGGTGGTTAGGATGCTGTCCTAAACTCGGCAATGGTAAAGGTGAAGAAATGATTCAGCTGGAAACACAATTGTGTCCAAATCTTCCCTTTGTTTACAAAGTGAAGCAGTTGAGTAAAGAGGATAATACAGGAATTCTTCCTCATTCTAGTGATGACTTCACTTTGAATCATAGAATGGTTTGGGGTTGGATGGGACCTTAAAGATCATCTCATTCCAGCCCCCCTGCCGTGGGCAGGGACACCTCCCACTAGTCCAGGTTTCTCAAAGCCCCATCCAACCTGGGCTTGAAAACATCCAGTGTTACTCTCTAGCACAACTATTAGTCTTAGCATATTATGCTCTTTATGAGGTAATATAAACAATTTGCCAGCTTTAAAATCTGAAGGATTTATCCAAGATGGAAAAATCCCTTTTCTTGTTTTTCTTAAACCCTCTCAATGAAAGAAGCCTTCTGTGATTTGCATTTGCATTTCTTACTAGGTGGAAATGGGGTTACCTTTTGCCTTTGTCTTCTCAAATAACTGTTGAACTGGTAAGGAGTAGAAATATTGGAGACAGTGGTGGTGGGGTAGAGAGGGGAGATCCCCATAGTGCTGTGGCAAAGGGAAAAGCTTTGCAAACACTTGAGAATCTGGAGGAAAGATGCTCAAGGTGTCTCCATCCCCAGGAAGAACATGAAGCAAGGCCCCCACCCAAACCAGTGTTAGCAATATGATATAAACTCTTAGGGAATGAAACTTCATTAGTCTCAGATATTGTTTAGGAATTACATTTCTCTCACAAGCAAATTGACCCTTTTGGATTAATTGGGCTAATTCGGGAGGTAATCAGTATAATATGGCAATTCTGAAGAAAAGTTGAAGTCAATCAAAGGCTTACAGTAGTAGGGAGAGGAATGATTTCAAATGAAATGCTTACAAACCCTGCTGTCAGTGTCAGTATCATCTTCTGAAAGTGATTTTGTGACCTATACCATGGGCTTACATTCTGTGAGATGTCTCTGAAGTACAATATCCTTATGCATCATCTTCTGGATTCCAGTAGATTTCTGGAGTTCATTGTTTACTCCCCCTGCAAACCTGGAGCTATAAAATAAATAAAACTTAAAAAATAATCACAAAAATCCTCTGTCACAGCTTTGCTTCTTGCATATTGCTTAGAAACAAGTGGGCTGTTAGTAATCGATGACGATTGCAGCACCACAAGAGAGAAGAGTTGGGGAAAAACTGGCCCAAAAGATTGAAATCTCAAATAATTCCATTAATAAAGAAAAATAAGGGTGATGAGGTCAGTTTTTCCAAATGCTCATCTGCCAGCATAAGCAAGGGGCCCATCTTCTCAGCTATTGCTGGTTGAACCATCGCTTCTGCTTCCAGTGCAAGGTCAGACTCTGGGCATCTCCAGCAACTTACTGCTGTCTGCATCTGGTTTTAATTTCTTTTAACGTTTTCTGCAGCACTGTAGTGTGTGTGCTTTTCAGCTCATTCTGCCTGTACAAATCAAAGCTTAAGGCTCCATGTGGTTTTTGTTTTTTGGTTTTTTTTTTGGAGATACTGCTGAGAAATTAACCTGCAGAAGCTGTTGGCTGTGCTTTTTGTTTCAAAAAGGAAAATAAAACTGACTTTTTGTTTTTGTTTTGCTTTTAAATAGGCATCAGAGTTAGGGCAGACATTAAATGAAAATGTTCTCAAACCTGCCCAGGAAAAGGTAACTTTGGAATTAGTAAATTACGTGCAGAAAGTGGTTATGCTGATATTTTTTTGTGAGTGATTGTTTCCTCCTGCCACAACTTCCCAGTTTGTCACCGTGTCTTTCTAGAAATTCATGTATTAGCACAGTTGCAAAGGGGAAACACTGAATAATTCAAAGCTAGCATATTACCAAAGAAAGGTTAATGAGGTAATTTCCCTCCACCAATCTTTCCCGGGTCCACAAGAGCCTGTTGCGTTCTTCCCCGTAAGATGCTATTTTATAAATGTCATGCTTTCAGTAATGGAAGATGGGACAAGATGAAAATGCACCTTAAATAGATGAAAAATCAGATACTAAAAAAGCCTCTAGGGGTAGGATATTTGACTGTTAATTTCATGGTGTTCTACCCATCTGCCTGCCAGTGTTGGTTTCATTCAGAGAAGTCTCTTGGAGCCACTCTAGTTCATCTGCTGCCCCTTGGAGGACAGTAGATTGGGGGCAGAGTCTATGTTTAAGATGAACTGGGATAATTTATCAAGAGAAGTACCAGGTTCTTACAGCCTTTCTTTATATTTGTCCAGAATATTCTGGTAGCCAGTTAAAACCCCCAAGTTTTGCCTGCATTCATACATGAAGTGTGGTTTGAGCAGTTCCAGCCCCTGTGTTGCTTCTAGGGTAGTTTGAAGTAGATTTACAATTGTTAGTGTTCAAAACCGTGAGGTTAACAGCACTTGTAGAATTTTGGATCAGCTCCAAAATTTTGGTGAAGTCTTTTCTGAGAATGTGGTGCTCTACTTACTTGTGTAGCTCTTATCCAGAACATCTTGGGTTTGATAAAGCAGACTCATTTTACTCTCATAAGAAAAGCAGTGTTACCACTTTGGGATAGGAATTAATTTTCATTTTGAAAAGAATGCTTTAATTACATCACAAAATAATTTCTTTTGCGTTACCTTTATTAATTCACCACTCTTTACACAGCATTTCAAATCACAGGAGAAAGACCCTAATTGGTTTCCTCTTCCCTAGAATCTACCACGGCTTATTTCAGAGTGCTTAGATCCATTATTTTCAGAGTTATTTTTTTAGGCTGCATCTCCTTGAGCTGATTTTTATTTTGTAGGACAATTTAATGAGGTCTGTCTCATTCTAGGGGTTTGTGTTTGGCTTGGATTTTGTTTGTTTTGTTTTTTAAAGTCCCATTTCCCTTAGGCTGTCGTGCTGTTAGTTCTAAATAAGCGATACTTTCCGAACTAAGTGTTCAGTGATTGCTGCCTGGCATGTGATCCTGCTGCCATTTATTAATTGTTGAAAGGCCATTAATTACATTCTCCTTGACCAAAGTTCAAAGCCCTTTTTATATTTCAATAAGCATCTATAGAAGGTGGAGACTAAAACAGATTGGGTTTTAATCTCCACAAATCTTTTTATATAGTGAAATGTAGTCATAGAATGACAGGTTTGCAGATGCTTTGTTGTGTGTTGTGTATTTTTATGCTCTGTGTTAGTGGAGTGGTACCTTCTCAAACTGTTTGTGTGCCAGTAGAGACTTCCCCCAGATTTCTAAGAATCACAGAATGTTTTAGGCTGGAAGGGACCTCTAGAAGTCATTTGGTCCAGCCTTCCTACACAAGTAGGGACGTCTCTAAGTAGGGCTTTGTTTACTAAGGGCTGAGACTCTGTTAGAGATCAGTAGACTTCATACGTCGTTTTCTTAACATCGTTAGCTAAAAAGAACATATTTTGATCCCCTTTTAGTTTGGGATTGGTTTGGGATTTTTTTACACTTTTGATTTTAGCTGTTAAGGTCAAGTAAGCTTGTCTTAATGTTTCAATAATACTTTGTGTTATGACTAATTATAAATACTTTTGATTCACATAGGTGAAAGAGGGGAAAATATTTGAGGAAGTCACCGTGGGGGTATCCCAGTTAGCCAGCAAGGTATGAAGTGGCCTGCCTGCTGCTGTGGAGGCCAAACAGCAAAGCCAGTCTCCATATTCTGCTGAGGAGTTCAGAGAAACAAAACCCACAACCCAGCTTTAGTCTCTGCTTGTGCTGAATCCAGCCACTTTCAAGGTGTAATTTTCAGTCCACAGTGCCTGTTGGGCTGTTAAAAAGCTACACAGGTACGATGTAAACCTCAGAATGGGGCATGATGTGGAGTTTTGAGACAACCAGTGTCCCAAACTCAAGGAGGAAATAGCTGCTAGAGAATATGGAGACAGCTTACGTTACATTTGTGCAGCTGAACTTGCTAATGTTCTGTACCTTTTTTCTTTGTCTTCTTTTGCTGTCACTGCTTGGTAATGTGGTAAGTGCTTCTACACCTGCTAAGTGCAGAAGTTCTGCACAATTTGATACCTACTTTGACAACTTGTACAGTGTGATCTGCAAGGGATCTTGTCTTTCCAGCACTGGGAAGGTCAGCACTGGAAGCTCGATCGTGTACCAGCTCAGTGCCTTAAATGTTGGGAATATAAAATATATTTAAGAGATTTGAAATGTCCTGTTTAGAGCCTGGCAACGTTTAAGACTGAGTTCTGGGATTCATCCTCTGTATTTAATCACTTAGAACAGTAACTTCCATGGGTGTCCCTTCAGAATTTGTGTTTCTAGTCTAGCACCAAACATCTGTAATAACTCCCTCGAGGATCCTTCTAGGAGTCATGCTTATTCTAGAATAAGTCAACTTCTGGCCTGTTTTACATGGGTGGTGGAAGAAGTACTACTGAAATGGGGGGAAGTGAACAGTAGAAATAGAAATACTGGGTACATGAATCATAACATTTAACTAAATTTTGTCTAAGAAGCAATTCCAGCATTTTTGTCAAGGAAGTCTAGGAGAGGATTCAAAAGCTCTTATTGACCATGTTGGGTGAAAAAGCTCAACTTGACCTACTCTTCACATCTTCTGGTGGCACGATGCCATCAAATATATGTTCTTTACATCACCCACATAGCTGCCTGTCAAAGATATTAGTAAGTTGTGAGTGAAATTTTCTGGTGAGATGCATTCTCCTTATCCAAGCAAGCAGAGGAACGTGTTGTGGCTTTTGCTGTTGCACTTGGAAGAGGTGTTGGTTCAATCCAAATGAATGGAGGGTCTTTTTTTTTTATTCCTCTAGGTTCAGGGAGTTGGAAGTAAGGGATGGCGAGATGTCACCACTTTTTTTTCTGGCAAACCAGATGATAATTCTGAAAGGTATTTTTTTGTTGTTATTATTTTCTATCTCCCTTTAAACATTTAATTTCATGCCCTGTATGTTCTCTGCAACGTAGTAGTAACAGGTAGGTTTTAGATATGAAGAAATTGCTCTGTCTTTGCTCGTAGTCCTCCTGTATGTAATATGGGAGGAATTAATTCTAACTCTTTGCTTATCACTGTTGTGAAACTGAGAACAAAATAGGGCACAGCGCTTTGGCTTCAAAATTATTACCAATGCCTGTCCCCTCACCCTGAGCCTGTTAATACTTCAGGCTGTTAACAAAAATCTGCCTGATAGAATAAAAGCTTACGCCATTTGGAGCAATATATTTAGTTCTTTGGCCTTTATCCTCAGTTTTTGAGCAAAGAATAGTAGCTTTATAATTTTTCTTTGTGGTCACTTCTTTTTGTTATGTTTGTCATAACTAATTTATTTCTGACTTCCTTTCTTTTCTCCCTCCTGCCCCCGCCCCTAAGGCCAGCTGAGGGAGACAGCTACCAGAACAGTGGAGGGGAGGGCTACCAGAACAATGCTGTAGATCAAAGCTTCTGGGAGACCTTTGGCAACTCAGATCCACCAAAAGCTCATAAATCTCCAAGCAGCGAGAGCTGGACCTATGTGGACAATTCCACAGAGAAGAAGAGCTCCGATAGCTGGGACGTGTGGGGCTCAGGAACAGTCTCCAACAACAAGAACAGTAACAGCGACAGTTGGGAAAACTGGGAGACCAGCTGGGAAAACACAGGAGGGGAGAGCAAGACCAAAAAACCTCCTAAGGCAACAAGAAAGGCATCGTCAGCTGATGATGGGTGGGATAACCAGAACTGGTAGAACTCTGCTAACCCTGTTTGGCACAGCTAGGAAAGGGAGGCTCTGCTGGCTGATTGCGGGGAGAAAGTTGTGCGTGCAACTGGAGTATCGTGGTTGACCTTATTGATCTGTTACTTTTGTGCTTCCCATTCATTCTCCTTTCTTCTGTCCTGGTTTAGGGGAAAAAAAGGTAGCATCTGGATCTTTTATCACATAAAGGGGGCTCTTCCCTTTTTCCTTTTTTAGGCTAGTGGGAACTGGATTCTCCTCATGCTGTTGAAGCCAAGTACGGTGACTTCCATGACATGAATGCTTAACAGAAAAAGATCAGCACAGGCACACTTGGATGGCACAACCTTGCCTGCTTAGGTTAATAAATACTCAGCCAGTGCTCAGATAGACTGAGATGACCTGAGGTGTTTAAAGCAAACAAAGGACAGGGAGTCTCTTGAAAAAACAGCCATTAAATAAGCAACCTGCAGCTGACTAGATCTAGTTCCATTGCCTTATGGATCGCTCTGACCGTACGAAGCCTGGCAAGCCAAGATGGCCTTTAAGATACTTTTTATTGAGGCTTTGTTTTTAAACTTTAGGATATTTTATTTTTCTTTTTTTTAACATTTTAAAGCTTATTTTATCCCCTTAGAGTGAGATAATTATTACTTCTAGATTCCTTTTGTGTCTAAGCTCATAATTTGAACCTGAGCTATCAGGGGATATTCAGAGTGGCTCTGCTTGCCCCTTTTGCTCAGTGGGTTCAGAGTTTGCACAGTGATGCTCTCAACACAGCCCAAATCCAGAGTTGTGGTGTTCTCCTTGCTTACCTACACCATTCCCCCAGTTTGAGTATTTTATGTAGTCTGGTTTTCTTCTTTCTTCCTTCTACCCATCTCTTTAGCTATTCTGATAAAACCAGTTTTTTTTTCTGCTGCTTATGGCCTTTTGGGCATCTTGGCAACTTGGCAATGAAACAAATTTATAAAAGAAAGATTCCAGTAAGAAAAAAAATGGGTGGAAAATGAGAATACTGAGGAGAGAGGCTGGCAGCAAGCCCCTTTCATGATGAGTAGCTGTCCGGATTTAATAGTAAGATTTAAATTAAGCAGATGTTTTCTGAATTAATCTTAAATATGTCAAACTCTCTCTGTTTCTATCATATATTTCTCCACGTTTTCTCCTTGGATCTTGTTAAAGAAACACTATTTTTGGAAGCTTTAGAAACTCTGTGTCAGCATTAAGGAATGGAATAGAAGATTCAGTTATGGCTCAGTTTTGACCCAGCAAATTGCTTTGCATGACACAAACAGTAACTTCTACAGAAGAACTGTGACTTCAACCACAAATGTGTCCCGTGTATCCCATTTTAGTTTTGAGGGTGGGTTGTAAATGTGCACTCTGCCCCAAAAAAAACCCAGTCAGCTCACTTGAAAACTTCAAATCGTGGTGTCGTGACATACTCTGCTTTACAACCAGCATGCAGTTCTTTACTGTGGACCTTGTAAATCTTAATATGTACCTAAAAGGCCTTTTCTTCTTAAAATTAATTAATTCAAGCAAACAACTAACCTTGAGTTGTCAGTTATCTTCAATAATGCTTCATTTGTCTTTCTCTTCACAGAGCTTTTTGTGCTTATAGTCACATAAAGAGGTTACAAAGGAAGGAAAAATCATCAATTGCCTCAAAAGTAGCAGATTTTAAAGGCTTGAGTCTAAGCAGCTCTGCTTATAGCCTGATTCTGTATTCCTATCACCAGGGTCTTTCCAATGGTGAAAGATTTTTCTCGTCCTGTCCTGCCAGAGCTGGGATATTTTTTTTTTCCCCCCTGCTTCTCCTGACAGCTTGCTCCCCACAGCTCACGCAGCAGGACCCGGTGCCGCCACAACCCGAGCGCTACACCGGGCTGAGCTGGGCCAGGCTGACCCTTTGGGAGTGCCGAAGGCACCAGAAATCACCACACTGCTTGTGACACCACCAGCAGATGTTTACAGCCTGACTGGACCACGAGGGCTTTGCTCTGCTTTTCCTCTGCTTCCACATCCACCTTTTGTCAAAGCTCAGTTGCATGGCAGACGTAACGGTGTATTTTTTACGCCCACACCTCTGTTGCCTACTTGTTGTCTGCCCGGTCCAAAGCTGTAATGCCTGTACTCCGAGGGTGGGGTGATGCCTGGGAACAGTGCTGCCCACACCATCACTCCCCAGTGCTCTGGGCAAGGTGTTGCTGTCGGGGTGACGGCCAAACGAGTCCGACGGGTTGAACCGTCTGACTGCTGCTGTCCGTCTGGAGTGACGCGAAGCTGATTCAGCTCCCTGTGTACAAACTGATTACGGTTTCTCTTTAGTAAACCTCCTGCAATAGCTCGTAGTGGGCTGAGCTTTACTCCAGCCCAGTGCATCGGTGGTGTTGTGGTGTGTGTTCGTACCTTCTCCTCAGCTGTGCGGTTGGCTGGGGAGAAAACTGGTTTATTTATGTATCGCTTGCAGCTACAATGGGCTTGAGCCATTTCTTTGCTCTTCTGGTTTTATTTTTGTATCTCTTGAAACTTCCATGTTTTAAATTAAACTGAACAGCCAGAGCCCTACTCAGACAGGAGCTTTGGGTGATGATTTTTCTTCTGGTTGAAGAGACAGTGATGGAACAGTTCCTGCCTCTCTTTGTGGAGAGGCAACAAAATGCTGGAGCTCCCAGAAAGGTGTTAATGGAAGATACTAAAAACCAGCAGAGGGGCCCAACTGTGGCCACAAAACTGGTATATACTGACTGGGCTCTGTTTGCCAGGCAAATCAGTAGCTTTTTTTATGTCTTGTCCATACCTGAATGTCTTACCATGTCTTCCAGAGGAGAGGCTGCAAAGACAGCATCATCTTTAGCAAAGCCTCTGTTTTCTTGGCTCTTACTTTTTTTTTTTTTAGTGTCGATGGCAGGGAGGCTTCTGCAGTCAGTGGAATGCTTCCAGGCAAGGTGTGTGTGCAGAGCGAGGGTTTAGGGATTGGATTTTTTTAATTCTCCCTCCTTTCCCCAAATCCTCTTTTTTGGCTTTGGTGTTTTGGTTGTTTTGGCTCAGTTGTGAGCACTGTAATCAGAGGCACAGAGTGCAGCCTGCTGGAGCTGAGGCTGCCTGCCTAAGCAAGGGTATGGCTGTGAGTCTGAGAGGACAAGTGGACTGCCAAGGCTTTGGTGTCCAGGGTGCTTCCCCTCTCAGCCCAAGTGGGGAGGGCTCTGCTTTCCTTTCAATCCCACCCTGCCTATTAACAATTTAGAGTCATATAAGCAAACTGTCAGGAGAGACTGCAGAAGGTGAAGCGACTGCTGCCACAATTGGATGTGGCAGTGGTTGGTTTAAATTCACTGGTGTTTCAGATTGGTTTATTCCTTAGTATGGCTTCAACTTTGGAAAATACAGAGCAGCTGGATTCCTACAGGTAGCCTGAAATACAAAGAAACCCCCAAACTTCAAGACATTCAAACTAAGTGCCATCTGCAAAAGAGCGAAAATCTCAGTATTCCCAAACCAGGGACCTAATCTGAGGTGTTAGGGATCATTTTAAAAGGTTTCAGTTGTGTCTTGAAACCCATGAAGAATAATCACACTTCAAGAAGTGCTTGGCCAGCTCTCCCTCATGGCTGAGATCTCCAGGATGATGCTGCTGCTTTTATTTTCCAGGCCGGACTGTGTCACATTCCATGGGTTCATAGTGTATTTGTCAGTGTAATGATCTGTGCAATAACTCAACAACTGTAGGTAAAACCTTTGTTGTTTAATCCAGGATGCATTTAAAGATACAGTGGTCCTCTTGGAAAATAGCAGTTCCCCAAGGGATTTGAGTTCTCGCCTTCCTTGGGCAACATTAAATATCAGTAACCCTCTTAAGAAAGATTTGAGCAATTGGCAATTTCAAGAGAAATCAAGAAACATTTTGGTGTCCGTTATTGGCGTCCGATTGTAACGGTTTAGTGACCTCTAATTGCAGAGCCCTCTTCCATTGTGCTGCTGGCAGAATCTTGGTCACCATGGAGTACTGTATCTTTAAGTTTCCTGATGTGTTTTTTGTGACGTTCACAGGAATGGCAATTTCAGTGAACACTCCTCATTGTTCTGTAGAGTGGTACTGGACTTGAACTGCAGTGTCATCTTTTAAAGAGCATTATAATAAAGAGATACGGAGCAGAATCGTCTTTAGCTCTTCTTCAGGAGACTTCAGTTGATTTTTAAAGTGGCCTCTCGAATGATGCTCGTTACTTCTTGGTGTGGTTCACACCACAGAACGAACTCCAAACGGGATGCTTTGTAATGAAGAAAGTAGGAACCTATTACAATATATAAATGTGAAATTGCCTTGTTGGAGGAGGGTAACCAACACATGCTGGTGTCCTGCGTATCCCTTGCTGCCCATAATGAGGGAGATAAGATGCTCCAGTGCTGACCACAGACCCAAACCCAGGTGTTTCATCTTTCTGTTTCATAATCTAAATGCTGACTTAAGATCTATTTGGATTAGGAACAGTTTTAAGACAGCTGGGTTGCCTCCTTGATTTAAAGAGCACTATAAAGTAGACATTACAGGGATTGCAAGTAGATTTAGGTACTCTGCAGATTTTTATTAGCTTGTCCACAGAAGCATTTTTAAAGGGGAACTTTTAAAGCAGTTTTCCTTTCCCAGAGGTGATGGTATTCCTCTGAATCCTCCAGCCTCTGGTGATACGTCACTGTCTGATTCCAGTTTCTTTCATTAGCCATGTGAGTACCTTTGACAAAGTTTTGTGGGATGTGACCACTGGGTGAAGATAAACTCCTGTAAGGAAAGTGGAGTTGGGTTGTCATGTTGGGAAGAGGAACACCACCTTGCTCTCGACAGCTCCTGACAGGAGGTTGGAGCCGGGGGGGGGTTGGGCTCTGCTCCCAAGGGACAAGGGACAGCACAAGAGGAACCAGCCTCAAGCTGCCCCAGGGCAGGTTGAGGTTGGAGCTGAGGAACAATTTCTTCCAGCCCCTCCAGGGCTGTCCCAGGCTGCCCAGGGCAGGGGTGGAGTCCCCGTGATCCCTGGAGGGGTTTCCAAACCCCCCGTGGAGCTGTGGTGCTGAGGGCCATGGGTCAGTGGTGCCCTGGCCATGCTGGGTTAATGGCTGGACTTGATTATTTTAAAGATCTCTGACCAAGATGATTCTGTGAAGCTGTAAAACCCAAAGGTCTAATGTATGTGTAGTACCATCACCTCTCAAGTCCCTAATTTGCAAGGAGGCCAAGACATTCTGCGTGTCTGTCTTGGCTCCAGCTTTTTGTGCTCTGTCAGCAAGAAGCTGAATCTCCTCAGTAATGTAGGAAAGGAAAGGTTGGCTGCCTCTTTGGAGCTATGTTTGCTTTAGGTGAGATGAAACTTCACCTTGTTTTTCTATCTTCAAATGATGCTCTGCCGAGCTCTAAATCTCACCAACACTGCCACAGTGGCAATGTTTAAACTGGCTAAAAATGGAAGAGATTATTAAATACTAAAAAGGCCTCCCAGGAGAAGCTCTCTTGTACTTGCAGTTGCTGTGGGAAAGTTGGAGAAACAGTCTCCCTGGTGGGGCTGGTTCCAAGGACCGCCAAGAGTGCAGTTGTGTTGTACCTCACCAGGACTCCTCCAGCAGGAGGATCCGGCTCCATCAGCTCCTCAGTTTGTAAAGCAGTGTTTGTCTTTCCCTTTGAGCTCTGCCAAAGCAGGCTCTCTCCAAGAGGCTCTTCAGCATTGAGGAGGTTGTTGAATTTTACAACAGCTAAATTGGCTTCTGCCAGAAACTTCAGAAGGGCTGGAGTGTGTCATGGAAAATAAAAAAATCCTCATTTTATGGTCAAAGTGCTACTGTCTTGATACCAGCAATTCTTCCCTGGATTGCTCAAGCTGCCTTAAATAGAACAGTGTTTGACTACCTGGGGCAAAGCCCCCTTTTAAATGCTTTTATTATTAGTTTCTCCCCCTTACTGTGCTGACACAGATGGTTAAGATGTCAAATGACGTTCTAGTGCCAGCGGAAGAGGAGTTGTGACAAGAAAACTGAAGGGGACGTGTTTGGATGAATTATGTGAGTATCAGCGACAGTGGGAAACACTCGTGCTGTGAGTGGTGCTGCAGGGCACCAACTCCAGACCATGAACTCTTCCTCGGACTGCTGTCCGTGTCCTTGTGTAGTCTTAACACTGGCTGGGCTCTGCAGGGGCTGTTCTTTGGGTGAAACTCCTCTGGATCCGTCCCGGTGCAAACTTTGTCTTGTACAGGTTGTGGTAGAGGACTGGGACAAAATTCCAGCTCACACGGGAGATGCTCTGGAGGCTCTGGTCAGAGGGAGGTTGCTGGTGAAGAGCCTCACTTCTCCCTCCTTCCTCTAGAGGGGATTGTGTTCCTGTGCATGGCTGTTAAAGGAACCTGGCTTAGATGAGGTTTGAATAGCTGGAGTCAGGGTTAGAAATGTGTTTCTGCTCATGTATCTGCTTCTCCACAGCCCCATCCTGTCCCCCGCCTCCCATGCCACCTTAAGCCTGTGTGATGTGAATTCCTCCTCTCCCCCAACCACCTCCACTCCTTTCACTTTTTCTTTTTTTTTTTTTTGTTTTTTTTTTTTTTTCTTGCTGCCTTAGGTTTTTTGCTCTCCCTTCTTTGTGCCTGGGTGCCCCCGGTTGGGTAGAAGCAGTTTAAAGCTCAGGCTGTCCCAAGTACCAGGTTCTAGACCCATATGTTAACCTTTTAATCGACACTTCTACACTTAACCAGTCTGAGAGCCCTTTCCTGATGACGAGGAAGCAGCAGACTCACCATACGGAGCCAGGACGGGGCTGACCTCTCCATCACTCCTGGGGCAGGTGTGGCACAGCAACAGTCAACATTTCTCCTTAATGCATCGTGATAGCATCACACGGACCCTCCCCAGCGTGATTCCTTTGGCTGTGTTCAGTGAAGGCTAATTGTGACATAATTAGAGTGTTCCCATTCCCAAGACCAGGTTGGACAGGTCTTTGAGCATCCTGGTCTAGTGGGAGGTGCCCCTGCCAGGGGGGTTGGAACAAGATGATCTTTAAGGTCCCTTCTAATCCAAACCATTGTGTGATTCTGTAATTACAGCGTGAGACTGGAGACTTTCCCACCCCTGAAGCCTGAGAGTTTCTTCTCTGGGAGAAATGTGGGTCTAGAACTGACCACTGCATGTACTGAGCAGCACCTGATGTGGCCTTCACCCAGGTTAGGGTTTCCAGACCATGCTGAGTACAGCTCTCCAGTCTGCTCCTCCCTGGGAGGCTGTTGTGGAGCTGGAGCAGCAGAGGTGCATCTTGCAGACCCCCCGAGTAGGGATCAGCAAGTCTCCCTATTCCCATCACACTGGTCTGTAACTCCCAGCTTGGATTTAAGGAAAGCACATTGAAGAGCTTCACCAGTGGGTTGAGTGGAGGGAATTAAACTCCTCTGGCCTGCTTTGAAGTCCCAAGCACTGCTCTGGGAGCTGAAAGTTAAGGACTAATGAAAGTTTTTCACGTTCTTCTAATAGCTGTTGAGGAATGGGGAAGTGAGGATGACGCAGATTCCATGTCATGTTGCTTAAGCGTGTTTCTTTTGTTGCTGTTCTTCGGGTTGGGTTGTTTTGTTTTGTTTTTTCCTTCCAATGAAAACTTCTATGAGTTCATTACAAAGGTAAGAATTTGGTGGTGTGTTCATTAAAGCTGCAGGTCCTGAAGCAAAGCAATTGTGGGAGAATTTAATTTTTTTTCAGGGTTTTGAGGTTGATTTCTTTTATTATGTTTTTGGGTTTGTTTGTGGGGTTTTTGGTTTGTTTTTGTTTTTTTTTTTACAAGCTAAAGTTCTGTTTGCAGTTTTGGAGAACCAGGACTGAGTTGTAATTGTTTCCAATTTGAAAGGAAATGAAGATCCATGTATTTGCTGTTTGGAAACCAGCCACATTGTTTTGATTCAGATTTGACTGCCTGGGGTTAGCAGTCCTCCTTCAGGACATGGTTTAGTGGCCATGGTAATGTTTAGTAGACGGTTGGACTTGATGGTCTTAAAGGTCATTTTCAACCTTACTGATTCTATCATTCTTTCCTGTGGAAAGTTGCTCTAATGTCCACGTTTCTTTTCTGGAACAAAACAAAGGACACTCAATGACATGAGAGCTCCAGCTTAGATTAGATTTGTAACTGGCTAATGAGAAATTGCTGAATAACATGCTCATTTTCTGCCAATAGAAGGTAATAAACCTTCCCAAACTTCTCAGGCCCTGAGGTCCCTGCTGTCCATTACCAGATTCCAGCCCAGAAACAAAGGAGTCTTCCTGGTGCAACACATTTCTTTGGTGCACCACAATCTCAAGGCTGGTTTTAATGCCTTCAACACCATTCCTCCGGGTGCTGGTAAGAGATCTTCACTCAGAATGCCTCTGGTATCACTGATCTGTTCTTTTAACTGTTTTTCTCTTGCATTGTTTGCTGGGAGGTGGCCTCCAGCATTTGTTGTGGCACCGACATCAATGAGTTAAGCAGCAAATAGCCCCAGGGGTGGACTGTGAGCTTTCCAGCCAAACTGAAGTCTTTTCTGAGAGCAGGAGGGAGAGCCTGGTTCCCTGTACACACTGCTCTGCTCCCAGCTGCCCAGCCCAGTTGTCCGGGCTCCAGCCCAGCAGAACACACCTCGCTGGAGACAAAGAGTTGCCCTGGGGGAAAAGGGTCTTTGCCAGAGCAGCTCGAATGGAGAGGTCTCTTTAGCTTGCAGGAAATACAGACCCTGCAAAATCAATGATTTTGGCTGTCAACTTATTCCCCCCCACCCCCAAACTGAATCAGAACCAGTGTGTGGGGTGAGAAGTGGTGGCTGATCGCCAGCCACAGGCTGCTGGCATTGAATGTGCCAGCTCGGAGCAGGAAAATCTGAATGTCAGTTGGTTGCTGAGCTCTCCTGCCCTGCACGGGAGATTTCTACAGCTGCCTGCTTGGAATGCAGAGCCTGGCAGAGCCCGAGCTGCTGCAGGGAGGGCAAAATTTAGGCAAAGGACTAAGGCAGATGTTGACAAGGATGACTGTGACAGCTCAGGGTGTCCTCTGTGCCCCCTCCCGACCTTCTTCAGCTGCAGAAGAAGGAATGGTTTACAAATAGTATTTTGTCTTTTGACAACTTGGGAGTTTGTAATTTAAAAACAAACTCCCCTAATTCCCTCCTGTTTTTTCCTCAGCCCTGCTTGGGAAAAAGAAGAAGAAATAATAAAAACAAAATCCCTGGGTGCTAAACTTTCTACCTGGTGTTGTGCCAGTGTTGGGAGTGCTGAAAACCAAGATACCTGCACCTAGAGCTGCCTCTGTCTTTTCTGGATGCTTAATGAGTCAAACTACTTAGTAATCCACTTGAAACAGGAATTCAGACACTGCAGTTCCTCTGGAGAGGACACCCCGATGAAGTGACTCCACAGAGCTCTATGCATTTTTATTAGAGCCTTGGACTCCACAGCCATGCTGTGAGTAGCACTTTTCATCTGTGCATCTAGCTGATAACTAATTAAATCTAATTAATCCCTGCATGTACGGGGGGAGTAGGGGAGAGATATCTAGGGATTGGTTTTTCCTAGCCCTGGAATGCTGTCACCTCTGGGATGGTGTTAACAGCAGCTTCCTGGGTATTTATTCCCTCCAGTGACACAAAGCATTGGGGAAAGGTGTTGGGTCTGCAGAGGACACTGCTGGGGTTAAATAAGAGCTGGGTGCTGTGAGCTTTTGTTTAACAGCAGAGCTTTGGTTTAACAGCCTTCTCCCCAGATGATGAGATGCTCTCCCCCTAAATGCCAGTGTAGAAATACCCCAAGGTTGTGATGTTCATCCTGCTGTGCTCATGGAGAGCAGAAGTTCCCCCAGGCCAGCTCCTTGCTCTGATGTGGAGCAGCATAAGAAGTGGAGTGACCTCTCCACCCACATACTCGTGTAGCTCCCAGCACTAAAGACAGAAGTAGGCATCTGGATTACCCCATTCAATACCAAGACCCATCCTGCATGAATTTACCTAATCCCTTTTTTAATCCATTTAGATTTTGAGGCTTAATAACCCGTGGTGATAAATTGCATATATATATATACACATCTTATGCTGGTGAAGGGTGGGGAATCTATAGTTTCTCTCAAGCCTGATGATTTATTTCACAAGCTTCACCCTAGTTCTAGCTGGGAGAGCAACTACTCCATAGTCACCTTCTCTATAACAGTGGTGATTTTATAGTGATCCTCTGTCCTCTCCTGAGAAGTCTGTCCATCCAGCTGCCCAGCATCCTCACAGGCAGCTTTCTGAGCACAGCTCCACCATCCTCAACAGATTTGGCTATCGCTGGCTGCTGTGCCCTCCCCCTGCTCTCTTGGCCAAGTACTTGCAGGGCTTGACAAGGGAGGAAAATACACTTTTAGTAGCTTCTCTTCCTTGTTTTTGTGGCTGAAGTAGAAACATTAATGTCTAGGTTAAAGGGTGCATTTTACAAGGTTATTTAAGGAAGCAATAAGCTTTTTTTTTTCCCCTCCTGTGTTTTAAGAGCAAAATATTCCCTTTCAGGCTTGGATCTTCATGTCAAATAGTATCTTTATTTTAATTAATTTATTTATTTTATTTTTTTAGGAAGGCATTGACCATCCAGTGAATAAAACAGTCTTTCTCCCCAGCTGAAGAGGAGAATATCTGACCCAGAAAGAAAGCAAAGGAGGAGCCCCTGATGTCTTGAGCACCTCCATGGTGAGGTGACACTGTCATGGGATGAGCCAGAGCACCAGGTAAATCCTCTCAACCCATTATTCTGGTAATGAGGTGACATTAACCTCAGACCATTCTGCCTGTAGCCTCAGTACTGTTGTTTCTACCATCAAAAGCAGCCCTGTGCACACAGGGGGTGTGGGAAAGCAGCTGCTGTTGTTTGGTAAACCCCAGAGTGGCCACAGGCTAGGAGAAAAGACAGGGTCTGTCGTGGCTCCCCAGGTTGAACGGCTCGGGGAGCGATGGCTGAGATCCAGACTTCACCTTGGAGGATGGACACAGTGCCCTGCTGTGTGCGGGCAGGGTGCAGGAGCTGGCTGCCCGTGTGGTGATGGGTGAGCGCTGGGATGGCAGGTTTGGGGAGCTCTCCCCATGACACATGTTCATGTTACAAGTGAGGGATGCTACAGCACTGGGCAGGGACCAGCCCTGCTGCCCTAGGAGCATCGTAGAGGCCTTTTTGCTGAGACTGGCACAGACACACCAGCATCAGTGATGTCAAAGCAGACTCCTGGAGGCAGCCCGAGAGCTGCCAGCAGAGCCTGCCTGTGTGCACAAGGGGAGCCTGTTCTCCTGCAGTTATGGTGTGGCCAGAGCAGCAGGACAGGGGAGCGGGTGTGCTCCAGGAGAGCCTGGATAGAAGGAGCCTTGTTGGTGCAGCAGCTGTTTGACTTGGACAGGAGCACCGAGACTGGGATTTGTTCAGCTCCACCAGCTGCACCTCTGCTGCTCCTTCGTCAGCGTAAAGCCAGTGGTGATGCTGGCCAGAGGCAGACCAGGGTCCCTCTGGCTACAGCAGTGCCTTGTATCAGCTCCTTTATGGTCTGTCTCCATCTCTGCATGTGCAGAAACATCTCCCATCTTCTCTCCCTCTGCTCTAACTATGCTTGTTCTTGGCTATCTGGAGATGGGCAAAGTGTGCCCTGAGTGCTTGCAGAGCACTGATGTGTCTTGTGGTGTCAGGTACCTGTCCCATCCAGGTGGACAATGGTACTCTCTCTGGAAAGGCCTGTGCTCGCATCTTGATCAACAGAAAGGATATGGACATGATGGAACAACTTGTGCAAATTGGTGAAAGCCTGATGTAGGGCTCTGGAAAACCTAGAGGATATCAGATGAAATCAGCCAAGTTTGCAGCCATCCAAGCAGGGAGAAGTGTCTTCCAGACAAGAGATCAACAGCCCTCAGCAAAGTGATGCTGCAAACTGCAGCCCGAGGAATAAGCTGCAGGGGAGATGATGTGCCTGGGCACTTAGAGAACAGCAGACACAATAGCTGGGTGGGTATAAAAACCCTCTCCTGACTTGGTGCTAATTAGTAGTGTTTGTCAGTGACCATGTCAACAGCTCTTACTGGGGTCTGCACCCCAGCCTGGGCTCTGAAGAGGCATCTGTTTTCCCTTCTGAAATATTTGAGCATCCACCCCTTAGAAATGCAGGAGCCTGGCTATCTCCCTCTGACATCTCACTTCTTAGGACTCGGTGACAAAGCATTTCACTGATTTGCTTTTGGGAGAGGTCCCAAAGGTAAGGAAGACCCAGGAGGCGCACACAAGATGCTGACCTGAGCTTGCTTGATTTAGTGATGTTATGATGCAGGGGGAACGTAAACCCTGGAAGGGGCCACTTGCACTGGTGGGAATATTGCCCAACGAGCTGCTGGCTGATGAACTGTTGCTGAAGATCATCTAATTAAAGACAGCACTTAGTTTACTGCTGCTTTATTAGGTTTCACATTGAAGCAGAATTCCTTAGCTGCTAAAATTCCCTTCTCTCACTACCCTCTTCATGTTTTCTTTTGCTAGGTTTCCTCCCTCTTCTGCATTTCTGAGGTTGAGTCCGTTATGCCAACCAACATTTTTCACTCCTACTTTAACTAATGGAAGTATAATTGCACATGCATCTGATGGTAATGACAGATGTAATTAACAGTCTCCACATCCCAGCTCCTCTGCATCTTTCTTTGCTGAATGTTATCACTTTCAGGTCAGCTCTGGCCTGCAGAAAATATCTCAAATAATGGAACTGACTGGTGGTAGCTGAGGCAGGTGCCAGTGCCTGGAGGTTGATTTTAAAGGCTGTAGCCAGTTGCACCAGCTTGGCACCGGCAGAGTCCCAGACTCATCAGTGTCAGCTCTTGCTAATACAGCCCGTGCTTCTCCATCCAAGCTCTGCGATGTCTGCTGCAATGAGGAAGGGCTCAAGCTGCTCTGAGACCAGCTTTTATTAAGTGTTGGCCATGCTGTTAGATGCAGCCTGCTCTAGAGAGAGGTGGAAAGCCCCTAGGGGAGAAGCTGGGTGCAAGCCACCCACCCCGAGGCTGTGCATTGAGGAATGGCACATCTTGAGCCCTTTACAGGACAGTTACAGCAGGAGAAAGGAGGTGTTCTGTCCATCTTATTGCTTATCAAACCACTCATCCTACAGCCTGTGTATGCCTGGAGCCTGCTGCAGTCAAGGGGTGACAGTTTTAAACTAAAAGAGGGAGATTTAGACTCGATAGAAGGAAGAAATTCATTACACTGAGGGTGGGGAGAGACTGGCCCAGGTTGCTCTAAGAGGTGCTCGCTGCCCCATCCCTGGAAAGATTCCAGGTCGTGTTGGCCGGGGCTCTGAGCACCCTGCTCTGGTTGCAGATGGCCCTGCTCCCTGCAGGGGGGTTGGACTAGCTGAACTTCAAAGGTTCCCTTCCAACCCAAGCCGGTCTGTGATTCTACCGTCCACGCACCGCAAGCAGAAAGGCCACTGTCGCCAGGCTGCTGGGACAGACCTGCCACCTTCCCACCTCTCGGCTGAAGCCTGGCTGGAGACCTGCGGGTGAGGAACCCGCGAAGTCAGGATCCGTTTGCAGCAGGCTCCTCCTCCAGAGGCTGGAGAGGAGGAAGGAGAGGCGGGGAGCTGGAGCCAGCAGCTCCGGGCTGCCTACCTGCACCTTGCCGGCCGGGCTGGGCACCGGCAGCTCCTCAACCCGCACCCCATGGGCTGCGCGGGGTCCCCCGGCGCTCCCAGCGACCCCGGGCACAGCTCCGCACCACCGGCCACCTCTGCCTGGGCATGGAGAGCATCAGCAGCAGCCTGAAGAAGAAAGCCACGGAGCAGCACTACAGGGCAGAAGTGATGATTGCTGGAGAGCAGCTGAGGTAGGATCTGCTGGGGCCCGTCTCCAGCCTGGGGCAGGGCTGTGCCCCACTAGCAGGAGGCTCAAAGCTTTATCTTTGAGCGGTTTTCCCCCGGGTGCTGGTGTCTCCCCGTCCACAGTATCTGCTGACCCTTCCTTTGCCCACCAAAGCAGTGGTGAAACAAGTCCTTTCTCATGTGACCTTGTTCTGCTGCTCCTCTCTGGGCATCTCTTGCCCTCCACATGTCAGGGGACTGGCAGCTGGGTTTAGATGGCGACAAGTTGTTGTTTCTTAATCTCTTGGCATCCTTCCCTAAACCCAGAGCCTGATGTGACATCGAGCAGCCAAGATCTCTGGTCCCTGGCTGGCTGGGGACAGCACTGCCTTTGGGGGTGTTCAGGCTTTTGGGGGTGATCTGGGAGGTTGTCCCACGGGTGCCACGCACACTGAAGATCCTACAGCAGCATGTAGGATCTTCCCTCTCTTGGAAGACACTTTGGGGAACTTCTGCTGGTTTGTAGTCCTATTTCTTCATCAACTTCTGAGTTTGTTTTTTTTCTTATGAAGAATCTATTATTTCTATGCTAGAAAAGCTGTGTGACTGAGAAAATTTGTTCCTTGTGTATCTGGGGTTAGAACCACCCCCCACCCGCTTTGCTTCTAGGCCACCAGCTGTAGGATTTTCCAGCTCTTGAGCAGAGTTTGCTTGTTTGTATCTGGGCCGGTCTGTTTTGGTTTGAATTGTGGGTGGAAAATAGGAAATATATACTTGAATAATGTAAAAAATGCCAAGCCCAAGTGAATCAGATTCCTAAAATTAGTTCCACGTCGCTATGTTGTCCATTTCCAGTGAGTCATGTTGACCTGGGCTTTATTATTTGTCCTGTATGAACGATTGATAATTTCCAGCTAAGGATCAGGGCCCCATCTTGCAAACACAGCCCATGTCCAAAGTGGCTGGATTCTGACTCTGTAGTGGCCGTTTAGCCACATTCCCAGTCTATTATCTTGCACAACTATGACTGTCCTAGCTCAAGAAATGAAACCTTTTCCTTAGGTAGGGACTGGGAGAACTGCTGTTGGAGGTGGGGGCTGCATCCTTCTGCCTGTGCAATGTTTGCAGCCCACCTTGTAAAGGAGGCTTTGAAAATGAGCTTAACTTTCCTCTAAGGAAAAGCAGTGGCTGATCTAAGAGTGACTTGCCTTGCTCAATAAGTCAGTGCAAGAGACATAAAGTTATGACTTTTTCCATCCCCTGGGCAGGGCAGGCTTGTTCATATTTATATTTCCAGTGTTCTACTCCTCTGGAGCAGCTGAGGTTTGACATGGGTCCTATAGCCTGAGCTAAAGGGGAGGGGTCAGGTATTCAAAGAGAAAACGAAATAATCAAGAAGTGCTCAACCAGATCAGCACAAGGGGAATGATGTGTCCTCCTGCAGGACGAGAGCATGGCAGACCCTGGACCACTCGGTGATTGTGGCTGTAAGGAGGAGAAAGGGTTACAGTAAATCTGTTTGTGAACGGGGTCTTTTACTGTACTGCACACTGCGTTAGTTCTAATGAGCAAGGTAAAGACACAGTACAAATTAATGTTATACTCTGCTGAAAACTGGTAGCACCAACTGTTTGGGGGGGTGGTGGTGGTGTTTTCCCCTCCCAACATTTGTCTGGAAGCTTCATTCCTATTGGCAGTGTGAGTGTGCCCTGAGGTTTTATAAAGGATGCTAAAAGCCTGAAGGGAGGCAAGATTTGCGCAGGGAGGGAACAGCTTTTCATTAGTGCAACTTGGAGGAGGTTGAGTAAAACAAAACCCCCAAATATATGTTCTTTTTGGGGGCACTGATGTTTTTTGTTTGTTTGTTGGGGTTTTTTTGTTTGTTTTTGTCCTGTGTCCCCCGTCCCCCCATAACTGCAGTGCCTTGGAGTTTCTTGGTTAGGGAGCTCCCAAAATCTGAGATTTTTTTTCAGACCAAACCCACGTCAGCCAGTTGCAATCTTGGGCTGCTTGCTTCTGCTCACTTTGCTAGCCCAGGGTGAACCTGATGCAGTTTTTTCTGCTGGAAGGGGTGATAGAAGGTGTAGGGAGCAGATCCAACCTGCCTTTGGGTGGCTTCAACTGCATCACACCCCTGACCTGATCTTGAAAGGCTCCAGCTCTTTGTTGCATGGACAAGAGTGGGAGGACTTCATTCAGCATGACTGCTCTCTTCCTCAGGTCTGTGTGGTGGGTTTAAAGGCCAAGAAAGGACCCCCATGCTCCCAGTGATGGAGAAGTGGGTCCTTTTGCTGGTGGTTTGTCACAGAGCAGTCACATCCTTCTGCTTTGGTCTGGGCAGGAGCCTCTTCCCAGTGCAGAAAGACTGAAAGAAGCTGCTGGCCAGCATGGGGTGTAAAACCCAGGGAGGAGGGGGATGAGATGGACACCAGCCTGCATCTGGGCCCCTCCTTCCCCTACAGCTCATGTGGCTGAAAGCAGAATTGAGTGCTGCTGAGCAGAGCACACTGAGTGCTCCAATCTGTCTCGTGCATTTTGGGGATCTTGCAGCCTGGCAGGTAAGGAATCAAGTGAAGCTTCCTGTGGCCTGGGTGTCCAATAAGTAACACTGGGGAAACTGAGGCAGAGAGGCTCAGGCAAGAGCGGATGTGGCAGGTCTAAATGTCTGTGTTGTGCTCCCCTGCCTTTCCCCAGGTAATGAACAGAGGCAGGTGAAGGAGCCTCGTGATCTGCCCTGACTCTGAAAACCTCAGTCAACAAATAACGTTGTTGTATCCACATAAAAGCTCATGCTTTTGTTTTTCCCCATTCTCCACTTCCTGCCCTGCCTCCCTGCTATTGTATTTAACCAAACAGACCTTTGCTCCAGCTTTACAGTTCTTTGGCTTCTCAGCAAGTTTGCAAATCCCTGAGTTTGGTTTGGCCGCAGGGATGAGCCTGTTCAGTGTCAGGATGCATTTCCCAGCCAGAAATAGCTGCAGAAGTGAGGGGTGAGGGAATGCTCTGGGGGGTGGCTGGAAGCAAAACGCATCCTAAAGGAGTTGAGGGGAGAGTCGATGCTGTGCTTCAGGGTGTTCATCTGGCAGGGTCCCTTCCTTTCCCTGGGGATGCTGCTTTCTAGTCTGTGGAGGAGGAAGAGTTCTGCATCATGAGCATCTCCCCATCAAAAAGATGAAGAAAATGATTTCCACTGATACTGCCTTGAGTTTGAGAGGGCTGCTGTCTCGGGCTCGTTCCTCACGTCTCCTGCTGTTGGTCTTTGTTTCAGACATACAAACACACAAATCCCCCAGGTTGTACTGGGCGTTGTGTGTTCCCAGGTGGCTGTAAGAGAGGCTCAGTTAATCACTTCTAATTGCAACAAATGGCTTATCTGCCGAGAGAGGCTGGAACAGGCACTGCACTTCGAATTCACACCCTGCTGTAATCCAGGGTTCTCAAGTACAGACAAGCCCATGTGTGCTTGCCTCTGGGTATTCCTCGTGGTCAAGTGAACCAGCTGTTCTCCCATGACTCTGTTAAGCAACATTAATCACTCTGAAGCATAAAATAAACTTAGTAAATTTAGGTCCTGGGCAGAAAAGTTGAGAGGAGAAGGAAGGTTTTCTCCTATGAAGAACAAAATAGTGATTTCAGCTCCTGAGATTTTCAACAGTACTCAGTGTTTTATTGGGATACTCAGATAGAGACGCTGTTAAACAAAGTGCTTGTACTTTGATGCTCTGAAAATTGGGGTCCCTTAAAGGGGTACAGCTGAACACACCAACATTTGTATTCCTGGCCAAAAATCTTGGGTCCACAGAAAGGTTGGTGGTTCTGTGTTGAACTCTGGTCTGTTTAAGTAGAGATGTCATCCAGGAAGAACATGGGACTCTGCCCGATGTGGTGGTCATCAGATGGATGTTATTCAGAAGATGGGACTATATGATCAGAATGACCTTGAAAAGCCTATTGGTACATTTTTCAGCACTGGAGAAAGTGAGAACTGGGAAGTTGACTTGTACTTGCTGGGATTTCTTTTTGAGGTCTTAAGTCCTGTTTTCTTCCACAGACATTGAAATACAAGTAGGAAGATCAAACATCTCTGTACAATTTCGGGCTGCCACAAGCATGCAAAGCTCTCCCCTCAACCCCAGAAGGTAGTGGTGTTTCTGCAGACTGGGAATGCATCAAACTGGGGTTTGCTGAGCCTGTTTGCATTGGTCATTTTGCCTGAACATGCCTTTCCAGCAGCTATTTTGCAGATAGGCTGTTGTGGCTGCTGCTGCCTTTTCCTGAGCTCTTGTTTGTTTATTTGGATTAATGTTGTTTTGGTGTGTGTTTGTTTGTTCTTTGGGTTTTAAGTTTGTGTGTTCATTTGTTTGGGTGTTTTTTCTTTTTCTTTTTCTTGTCTTTTCCTGTCAAGACAGAAACAGAACAGACCCTTTGTGTGATGCACCTTTCCAAGGCCATTCATTTGTACTTAACTAGTGTAGGAATGTGAACTGGAGTTACTGTCCTTGAAAGATCCACCTTGGGATTTGAGATGCTCAGGGTCTGTTTACTTGGGGAGGAGGAGCTGGAGAGTGCTCTGGGGGAGATGTTCCCACAGGCATGTGTGAGTTCTCGGGGCAGAATAGCTGTTGCTTTAGGGATTTCTCAGGCTGTGCAACCACAACAGTAAAAGTAGCAACTTCTGCAGTACAAGAAAGCCCTTTCCTTCAGCATAAACCCCCCCATTCAGACTTGGTTTTGAAATCCTATGAAATGTGGACATGTAGAAGTAATCAAGAAAGGAGCTCCTTAGGCTGCTCTCCAGTGGTGGACATTCATAACTCTGCTGGGAAAATGCTGCTCTTCCAGAGAGCAGGGAAGTTGTGTTTGTGTCGGCTGAAATGGCTTCAACTCTGGATTCCCCAGACATTTGTGTTTTGGGTTTGGTTTTTTGCTTGTTGGTTGTGGTGGTTTGTTTGTTTTTTTTCCTCTTCTATTTATACTGCTGCAGGTCTCCCTTTCAACAAGGTCACGCAGGATGAATAACGATGCCTTTCCAGCGACCTTGACAATGAAACAATTTGGTTACCCAAGGCAGCCTACCCAAAGCAAACGCACGTGAGAGCAACGCAGGCAGTGCCAGGAGAGGGCTCTTTCGTAAGAGTCAACTCTCACGTTCCAGCAGGCATTTTATCCTTCCATTATTCTGCCTATTTTGGTTTTCTTCTTTTTCCTTTTGAAGAAGTATTATGTATACGGGGTAGGTTTTGGCACCTAGAAACCCCATAATATTGCATTGCACACCCTTCCTTCATTTTTTTAATTTATTTTATAATCAGGAAGCACAATTAGAAACCACTGATATTTTTGCAGTGTTGTCCATGGACTGGTTTGTAGACAGTGTCAGCTGAGTTGTTCCAAGATGCAGATGGTGTTATGTCCTCCTGTGTCTGAAGGACAAAATTTGTCTCCTCGTAGTTGATGGGAAATGGTAAACAAGAGGGAAGGGAAAAGACCACAAGGACACTTGAGCTGTGTGTCCTCCACTGCTTTGGGTCTGCGGGCAAGAGGGTGAACTTGTCACTAAGTTAAAACAGCCCACAAAGGCCCAAGATGCTGCTGCTTCAGAGATGATTTAATACCACTTAAATTCTGTCCTGGCAATTGCTCTCAATAGAATAGTTTCACAATAAGTGTTGGGTTGGTTTTTTTCTTTTAATCCTAGATTTTAGTGGTATCGTTTACTGAAAATAAACTTCTTCCCTCCCTGGATCTGTCCATTTTCTGAAATGCCATTAAAAATTACCTAGAGGAAAAATAATCATCTCCCAACTAATTTCTCTACTGTGGTATTGTGGGTGTCATTTTTACCCTGAGGGTGGGGAGAGCCTGGCCCAGGCTGCCCCGAGAGGTGGTGGCTGCCCCATCCCTGGCCCCATTGCAGGGGA